>VCJN01002652.1:0-18849 GCA_006384855.1 Tetraselmis striata
AATAGGCAACGCGGCCGAGGTGCACCAGGCCCGGACGGCGCTGTCACGGGCGATTCGGCTACTGTCCATTTCCGCGCCTGAGCCGGAGCTCGCAGCTATATTCCTGCAGCGCACCATTCGGCACCGCCGCCGCCTGCGTCGCCTCATGCGCCCCGTATCCCGAGCCTGGCCGTCCCACCTCAACCGGCTAAACATTGACCTCGCCGTAGAGCGCGTTGACGAGGCGCTCTTTCAAGACACGTACCGGTGCCGCCCTGAGGTATTCGACCAGCTGCTGGAGCACCTGAAGATCCCTGATGTGCTTCGCTGCGAAAGTAGGCAAGGCAAGTTCACAGGAACGACCGGCTTGCTGGTTTTGCTGGCACGGCTAGGAACGGCAGGCGCTGCGCACAGCCTGGGGGCGAAGCTTCGCATGAATCCGAAGCGTATCTCGAAGATATGCACGCACATGGTGAAGTGGCTCACGCAGCGATGGGGCCACGTCGTTATGACCGGTGCGCTCGACAGCAGGCTGCCAGGATACGTGCGTGCCATCCAGCGGAAGTCGGGGGTGATGCTGCCTGTCTTCGGGTTCATCGACTGCACTTTGCGTGGATGTCGTCGTGTGAAATACAGTCAGGAAGCGATATACTCTGGACACAAGAAAAAACACGGTTTGAAATATCAAATTGTTGCTGTGCCAGACGGACTTATCACTTACCTTACAGGTCCTATCCAAGGTCGGCGTGGCGACAGCAGAATTTTAGAGGAGAGCCAGCTGGAGGATGTGCTCCGTGTGGTGCAGCAGCGCACAGGTGCAGATTATCTGATATATGGAGATGCAGCTTACGCAGAGTCTGATGTGATTATGACAGGGTATAAAAAACATGAGCGTAGGGCAGACCCAGATAAGGATTGGCTCACAAAGAGCATGAACGGGCCCCGCACATCTGTGGAATGGGCGTTTGGGCTAGTGCAATCTCTATTCCCATGGGTAGATGACGTGGCAGCAAACAACATAGCAGTCACCCCAGTGGGTTTGTTTTACCAGAGCGCAGTTTTGCTTACAAATTGCATTACATGCGCTAACAGGGGAGCAGGCAGTTTCATGTCCTACTTTAACCTGCCTCCCCCATCGCTAGCAGAATACCTTAGCTAGGCCTAGGTGCTGGCGGCGGCAGTGTTGCCTGTAATATATCACCTAGACGTGATAAAATTGCAGCTGTCTGCTTTTGGGAATTGCTTAACTCTGTGAATCCCTGCATCATCTTAGTCTGTAGTTGCTCTGAGCTGTCAATCATGCCGCGCATGCCCTGTTTCAAATCTTTAAACACCTCTGTCTGCTCCTGCCGCCTGTCCCTTTCCTCTGCCATAAATTCTCTCACTTCAATCATTTCTTGGTGCAGCTGCTCGTCCAGCTCCGCCGCCTTAGTGATTCTGGTGGTGCTGCTGCGGCTGGTGCGCTGTCGCTTGCGCCCTCCACTGCCACTGCCAGCGCCGCTCTCCCGGCATGCTTGCACAGCATCACTCCACTTTTGATTCCTCTCTGGAGTTGATGTTATGATCCTGCGCATAAGAAACACACATTTATGTTAGGTCTATATGTGTGTGTGTGTGTGTGTGCCTGTGTGAGTATTACGTATATATCTGTGTGAGTATAATGGCTGTGTGAGTAAATATGGGAGCGTACCTTTCATGCAGTGACCTAGATGCCGCCTCCGAAATCAGCAAGCCTACATACTTCAGCTTCTGTAGCTGCTGCTCCTGGCGCATGCCTTTGAGACGGCGCAGCTCCACCATGACGGTGTCACGGCGCTTTGCGCGGAACGCCGCCAACTCCTCCGGGCTGGTGTCCTTCCCCGGCACAGTACCTCCCTCACCAACCTTAAGGTTGTAAGGGAAGTGGGCCAGGGACTCCAGCCTCTCCATGGTCTGCAGCATCTCCTCGCTGCCGCTGTTGCTGCTGCCGCCGCTGCCGGCCTGCTGCTGCAATATGTTGTGTGCCACCAGCACGGGCAAGTCCCTCTCCACCACCATCTCCTTCAGCTCTGTCATGTGCTGGCAGTCCATCGCGCACCAGGGCTCTGGCAGCTCTGTGTCTGCCGCTGACAGCAGTGGCAAGGTGTGGAAGGACTCACCATCACTGCAGAGCCGAAGCAGTCGCTGCTCTGTGGCTGTCAGCTCCAGCACCTGATCCAGCTCTGGCAGCTCCCCCTCATCACCTTGGGAGGGCTCCCACTCAGCCTCCTCCCCATTGCTGGGCGCGTTGCTGCGGCCCTCCGGGCGCATGCTTTCCAGAGTCTCCTTCCTGTTGCCCGTGGCGGTAGCCAGCCTGCGCAGCAGCAGAAGAAGCGAACTCGGTGGCTGCTAAACACAAAAAAAATATACAGAAACATATGTTTCTTTTATCGACGGCCAGCAGCAGGTAGCTTACCTCTCCGCTGCTCGCCCCCCCTTCTCCTTGCGGTTGTCCGCCCGGGCAGCCTTGTCGCGGTCGTTCTTCCGGTTGCTCTCCCTGGTTTCTTTCGCCGCCAGCGCCTCGTCCAGGCCGAGCAGCAGCGGGCGGTACTCCTCGACGACCTCCACTGTGACCTCATCGGGGCACAGCGGGTCGTCCTCGTCGCACTCGGCGTCCACCCAGCCCAACAGTAGCAGATACTCGTGGATGCTGTTCCAGACTGCGTAGCCGGCCTGCCCTTTTCGCAGCGGCGAGTCGTCCCGCTGCTGTTTAAGCGCTGCCTGCCACTGGCTGTCGTTCATGGCGTCCTTGCGCGCCTCGCCAGCGCGCCAGGTCTCCACCATCTGCTGCAGCCGCTGCAGCAGCGACCGCCCCGAAGGGAGCTCCTCCGTGTGCGGAGGGCAGTCTTCCTTGAGCGCGTCGTACAGGCGAGCCTCCATAGCTAGCTTCTTGCCGTGTGGGTTGGTGTCGCGCCAGTGCGCAGCAACCTTGGCACGATCCGCGGCGGTCAGCAGCGCCGCGATCCACAGGACGTCCGACTGCCAACGCCGTTTCCACACGTGGGACGCACCCTGAGCGCTCTCCTTCTTTACGTCTGCCGTCTCCTGAGTGGATTCCGCCATGGTGGTGCCGGGTTTTGCTGCGGTGACTGGGGGAGAGGCGGGGAGCTGCGAGCAGTTTTGAAATGGCGCAGGCGCCGGCGGAGTCCCGGCAGGTGGTGACCGGGTACGGGATCCACCCGTACCCGTATCCGCGACTACCCAGATCACGGTCAAACTCAGACGTTGCAGAAGTAGTCGCTCGTTGCAGTTTCAGCCAAAATGCAACGCCGCGAGCGTTGCATTTTGGTGCGTACGCGGGCGTACGGCTGACGTGTACCGCGTATCGTTGCAATATGGCGTTGCAATTTGACGCGGGAACCCCCTATTGAAGAATTTTTGGGCCACTACCTTCGACAAAAGTTATTGCATCCGCATCTACGAGCAATTATTGTGGTCCCAAAATGGTCGCGTAAGCCGTGGTTTCGACTACTTAGAAATTTTCGTCTGGTGGATGAGTTGCCAGCGGAGACTTCTGTGTTTACGTGTCCAACGAACGATGGCATAGAAGGTGCGAGACAAGATGTTGGCCCCACTCGATGGGCGACACAGATCTACGCTGACGATGGCGCCGGCGTACGGTTTCTACCGCAGCACCTGAGAACCCCACCGAAGCCTGAGTGGACGCACTCGAAGGTTCTAGTAACCGATGGAAGACGAGTGCTTCTGACTGTAGAAGACAGCGGACTGATTTGGTTTCCGGAAGGCAAGCGCGGCGACACGGACGCGACGCCGGAGACAACAGCAGTACGACGATTACTCGAGCAAACTGGGTACCGGGTACAGGAGAGCAATCTACGGTACCTCGGCACTCAGCGGACGGGAGACAACCGGTGTCCCGTATACCTGTATCGCGTTCGTCGTAATACTGTACCTACGAAGACCCCTTTGAATCGTGCATTATGGACAACCTGGAAGAAATTATTGGAGGCACGAAGTACGGGTTATCTGGAGACGGAGACAGTACGCTACCCACTACGGTACGAAAGCTTCGGCGAACAAATTGATGAATATGTCAACCGTAACGTCCGACTACCTGGCGAAGACTCCACATCGCGTTTGTGCAACGTATCTTCACCGAGTGGTACCCGACTGCTGACTATTACTGGCGAATTGCGAGGACGACACTGTAAAATACTGGTGGACTCTGGTGCAACCGAAAATTTTGCGAGTACCGAATGGGTGCAATTGCATCAGTGCCCTACAGTATCCGGAGGAAAACACCGTATAAAACTGGCGAACGGCAGTATGAGTACCAGTACCAAACGGCTGAGGAGCGAAGTACTTACCGTAGGAGCTTTCGACTATAAATTGGACGCTATAGTTACAGACCTGGAGAAATTCGACATTATTCTCGGACAACCTTGGCTGGAAACAGTTAATCCTGACATCGACTGGACTGCTAAAATTATTAAACACCGGAAGACTGGACAACACATTGCTACAGCGGAACAGTATACAGTACCTACGACGGTTTACCACCTGGACGCGGCTAAGATGGCGAAGGAGCTGAGGAAAAGTCGCGGCGAGGAACTGTTTGCTGTTGCGGTACGCGAGGTGTTCGATGCGGTAGCTGAGCTGCGCACGGACCAGTCGACCGAGTGGACCGAGGAGCTCAAGGAGTCCCTTATGGAGTTTGCAGACATCATCGCGGAGCCTACTGACCTGCCACCGGAGCGCGAGTTCGACTTTGAGATCAACCTGGAGAGTGATGAACCCCCCAAAGAACGAACGTACCGTATGTCACCAGCGGAGTTGCAGGAGGTACGGTCACAACTGGAGGAATTGTTGGCAAAAGGGTGGATTCGTCCGTCCAAGTCAAACTACGGCGCCCCAATTTTATTTGTGCGTAAGAAAGACGGCACTCTGCGTATGTGTGTGGACTACCGTAAATTGAATGACCTTACGAAGAAAGACCGGACCCCGCTTCCTCGTATCGACGAATTATTGGACTCATTGCATGGTGCGACTATTTTCAGTACTCTGGACCTGTACAAAGGCTACCATCAAGTACGAATTAAACCGGAAGACATCCACAAAACAGCGTTCCGGACACACTATGGACTCTACGAGTACTGTGTGTTACCTTTCGGCTTGACAAACGCCCCAGCTGGATTCCAGACTATGATGAACCGTGTTTTGAGCCCATATCTCGGCAAATTCTGCGTGGTATACCTGGACGACGTGCTGATCTACAGCAAGACAGCTGAAGAGCATCTCGAGCACATCAGATTGGTGCTACGGGAGTTGCAACGACATCACTTGCATATCAAGCTGTCGAAGTGTTCGTTCGGCAGTACTAGCGTGGAGTTTTTGGGCCATATCGTCGAAGCAGGACAGATCAAGATGGACCCCCGGAAGGTGGAAGCAGTTCAACAGTGGCCCGTGCCGAAGACAGTAAAGGACGTACGAGGTTTTCTCGGCCTTGCTGGCTATTACCGAAAGTTCATCCATAACTTCGCGGCTATTGCGGCGCCACTACATGACCTGACGAAGAATCAACCGGAGTTTGTGTGGACGCCTCGTGCTGATGCGGCGTTTCGTGCATTAAAGGACGCAATGGTACGAGCACCTGTACTGAGTATACCGGACACATCTGCGGACGCCCGTTACACATTGTACACAGATGCTTCTGGATTTGCAGTGGGAGCTGTGCTGCTGCAAGATCAAGGCTCAGGACTTCGACCTGTCGCGTACCATGCACGCAAGATGAACAAACACGAAGTTCACTACCCGGTACATGAGCAAGAGTTGTTAGCGGTTCGTGATGCACTCATCAAGTTCCGATGCTACCTTGATGGAGCGGCGGGCTTTACGGTCATCACCGACCATGACACGCTACGGCACTTCTTTCGCCAACGCGATTTGTCGACGCGGCAAGTACGATGGCTGCAAGTGTTTGCGCCTTACCAACGACATATGGACATCGTCTACAAACGAGGAGCTGCCAATCATGCGGACGCCCTCTCTCGGCGACCCGACTTGAAGGATGCGCTACAGAAGCTAGATCTGCTGAACAACTGGTCAGAAGACGAGGCTGACTGCGAAATAAATTCAGTTTTATTTGCTATGGAGTCGCGACTACAGGCGGACAACAAATTTTACGACGAAATCAAGACCGCATATGACTCCGACGAGTACCTGAAATCGCGGAAGGCTTTACCATCCTGGCTAGTACGTCACAGTAATGGTCTACTGTACGCCTACGGCTCACGACTTTACGTACCAAATGTGGCGGACCTGCGACAACGAGCACTGTACGAACTACATGACGCGCCTACTGCTGGACACCCAGGAGGACGACGACTACTGGCGCGTACTGTGGAACTGTACTGGTGGCCCCGTATGAAACAGACTGTCACTAACTACGTGCGACGCTGCCCTACCTGTCAACGTACTAAGGCGGCCCGGCATAAGCCATACGGCTTACTTCAGCCCCATGACGTACCGTCACGACCATTTGAGGTAATATCCCTGGATTTAATCACAGATCTTCCGGAGTGCCAGGGGTATGACTCAGTAGTGATTTTCGTATGTCTACTGTCAAAGCGAGTAATTGTTGAGCCAACTACGAAGACAGTTACTGCTGAAGGCTTGGCGGAGATTATGCATCGCTCAGTTTTTCGTCATTTCGGCCTACCGGCTAAACTCATCTCTGACCGAGACCCCAGATTTATGTCGGAATTCTGGCAAAATATGTTCAAGACCATGGGTACTAAGCTGAACATCTCTACAGCTTTTCATCCAGCAACCGATGGCCAGACGGAACGCACTAACCAAACTTGGGAGCAAGTGCTACGCTGCTACGTGCACCCCCTGCACGATGATTGGGTCAACCACCTCACCAACGTGGAGTTTGCGATCAACGCTGCTCAGTCGACTTCGACTACTATGTCCCCTTTCAAGGCGACTTTGGGATTCGAGCCGACTACACCTGCTACTACTCAACTCGCAACCGAGCCGACTCGAGCTCTTCCGGAACACGTCAAGTATGTACAGGAGCTTCATCGCTTCGCGCATGATTGCGTACTGGAGGCTCAAACTCGTATGCAGACTGCAGCTAATCGTAAACGACTACCCGTACCATTCAAGACCGGCGACAGAGTTAAGCTGAAGGCGTCTCATCTGAAGTTTATTCAGCAACCCTGTGCTAAGCTACGCGATCGCTACGTGGGCCCCTTCGTCATTACAGAGCAGATCTCGCCAGTTGCTTTCCGATTGCAACTACCTGCGGGCGTACGAGTCCACGACGTGGTGCACGCGAGTATGCTGGAAAAGTGGTATGACGACCCTGACCAACCGGCGAAGTCTGAACGAGTACCGATTGTCCACGACGCAAACCGATTCCATGTTCAGGACATACTCGATGTTGCCTTCAACAACAATGGCACTGGACTACTGTTTCGAGTGCGATGGGCGTTCCCGTACAACGTACCAAGCGAAGACACCTGGGAGCCCCTACGCGGAGTCAAGCACCTGGACATTTTCCGGTCGTTCTTACTGTCTAAACCATACCGACAGTTTACTGAGAGCCCAGACTTCATTCGGTTCCGGAATCGCTACCCAAGCCGAGTACCTTCCGCCTGAACTTAAAAAAAAAAAAAAATCAAGACCAAGACTGTAGTTTCCTGTAGTTCTGTGATGCCTGCACAGCGAGGACGCTTGTGCTTAAGGGGGAGAGAGTGTTATACTCCATTTCCCTATAGCCATAATGTTCTGCTATACTAGCAGGTATAACCCCGCAAAGGTAGTACGACTACGCATCCGCGGAGTCGCTGTACATATTAGTATTGCGGGCGTAAATATTAGTAGTATAAGGCCGAGGACTGTTCTGGAATTCTCTAGAGTTCTCTGACTCAAGCCTTACGTGGCTAACACAGCACGGGTATCCCATGACACCCGGCTAACATAGCACAGGTATGACTATGACCTCGGCGGGTATAAATACCACCTCGGACAAGTCTACTAGGTAGAATTCAGAGACAGAACTATAACCCAGGAACCCCTGTAACCAGAAGAGACTGGCCATACTTTCTAAATCCTTCCGCTGCATCCTAAAGGGCCTAAAGAACAGGCTTAAGCTAGAGCCTAACACGCGCGCCCTACCGCATATATTATCCCGGATTCACTCGGTGAAACCACGTATTCAAAACGCCGTGCTGCTTCAACAATATACACTGCGAAATTACCCCGACACAATGCCGCACCGACTAGCCCTTCACATGCATACCAGTAGTAGTGGCGCGCTCCTCCTCGCCTCCGCTGTGTCGTTGACTGCCCCGGAAGGCGGTGTTAGTTTCTCCACCCCCCCCCCCCCCCCCCCCCGCTTTCACCGCTCACAGCGCCATGGCAGACCTCGTCTCCCGGGCAAAAGCCATCGTTATCACAAAGAAAACCCGTGCAGAGGTGCCCTTATGCATGGTGTTCGCGGCGCAGTCCGTGGAGACAATGGTTGCCCACGCGGCAAAGTCGCAACCAACAGATCTGCGGGTCTACCCCTCAGAAGACGACGCCAGGAAGGGTTCCTGGGGCGCACCTCTGCAGGAGTTTGCAGCCCGGCTTAGGAACCAATCCGGCGGGGGGCCGCTGCGACAACAACTCGAGGCCGCGCAGTATACGCTGCCAGAGGGGGTGCTGGCCTTCTATGTCACGCCCGCAGATCGCACCGGCATCACGGACCCCTCCAGCGCTGCTGGGGCTGCCTCGTCCTCCTCGACAAGGTCGCGCGCCAGCACCGACACCATCACTGTCATGCGTGCAGAGATCCAGGCCGTATGGCCACGAGATGATGACGACGTGTACTTGCCGGTGCAAGGTGCGTTGGGCGAGGTTGTTGCCCCTGACTGGGCGGCGGGCCTTGTTGTCTCGCGTGTCCGCGCCGCCGGCATCGAGGAGGACGAGAAAGACATGAGGAAACGCGTGACAAGGTGGGCACGCAACAAAACACTCCACCCACCACATAAGCACGCACCTACTCGTGGCTAACTTGTGCCGCGCCTTGTCAATGTGGCAGGTTCGTCCGGGAGCGCCGTAAGGCCCACCTAAACGCCAAGGCTTCCACAGTGCCAGCGGCGCAACTCGTGGTGGCCGAGGAGGCCGCGTCCTCAGCCGCATGGAGGCGAAACTATTGTGGCTTGTTGTGGGCGTCCGGGCACAGGGGGCGTCCCGACGCCAAGGCAAAGAAGCTCATGGCGGCGTCGTCGACGGCACAGCCTCCCGTGGTGGTGAAGACACTGACGGCCGCCGTTCTCCCTCCGGACGCGCCGCTGCCCCGCCCACCCCTAACTGAGAAGGAGCTGTGCTGGATGAACGCCGCCGACAAGAAGCAGTCGGACGCCGACAAGAAGCGGAAGAGGCCAGTGGAGAAGCGCCCAGGTAAGAAACTGACGGTCGCGGAGTCGGAGGCGGAGTCGGAGGCGGAGGCGGAGGCGGAGGCGGAGGCAGCGAGGTCGTCGAAGCGGCGGGTCCCCCGGGCACGCAAGAACAAGAACAAGCAGTAGCTTCCCCCCCCTCCCCTCACCCCCCCCCCCCCCCCCCGGCCAGCGGCGGGGGGCCACATTCCCCGATGGCAGCTGTCGCGAATGTTGTAATTCAATCATTCTTCGGCAAACCGCTGCCTGCCCCCGCCCTCCCCCTCGCGAATATTTATGTAACGTGAGCACTCTTTGGCAAAACATGGCAGCCAAACCGCCCATCTGATGACCTTTGATCGGACGGCTGGCAGGCCCGTTCAACAGTACTAGCTATAATGTACACAAATTCCCCAGTGTTACCAAATACGTACGGCTGCGATTTGCGCTCCCATGTACTAATAGTCGTAGTTATCCACAGGACGACTAGGGTTCGTACTACATACCCGGTACCGGCGTAATAAATATATCGCGTACTACCCGGTACTACACGGACAACCTTGTACCTTGTACGTCAGTGCCATGTACGCTTCACCGGGCTGGTACGACTACCAGAATGATGACAAAAAGGATTTATCGCCCGCCGGCAATAACGCCGGATGTACTCGCACGTAACTGGATGGACGTGCCGCCACCAGCAGCAGCCTTCACGGATAAATAATAGTCGCTAGTAGTAGTGCTTCGTCACCTGTATGTCACATCTGAATCTCACAGTGGTAAAGCTGCGAATAAACTACACAAGCTGCCCCGCGGCTATGGCAACTGGACGACGAAGGGCATGTCGCACATTGTGTTCGCTTATCTCAGCGCCCTCGAAACTGCGATGTCGGAATACGATAGGTAGGCTTCGGCCGGGAGGGCGAGGGGTTTATTAATACTTCCACACCGTAATCATGTATTTTTTTCGTCATAGTTGTCACCTCTTGTGCATGTTATCCCTGAGGCAATAGCTTGCCGGCCAATGTGTGCTTGCACGACATCACCATCAATTATATAACTTCCCAATTGCATATTTTGCAGCGCTTTTGACACTGCTTTGTAGTGCATGTGGATGCAGCAGGAGAAAAAAAGGGGAGCTCAACAAAAGGGGGCGGGCACCTAGAACGACAAATCAAATTGTGATGGCCTTACTGGGGGCATGCGGAGGTATTTGGTACGTAACCGTCCGACTAAAACACCGTACCGGTAGCGTCTGCTCCGGGCTAATAATCGAAAACTAGGATGCGTCCGCCGCAAGGCCGTGGCGCGCGGCGCACCAAGAGCGGAGGATCTTGAGTACGGCAGGCCCGGCGGCACCACCCCCACCGACTCGTCTAATATGCGCACGTGCTGGGCGAAGGCAACCCTTAGGATCCGTGCCTGGCTGGGTGCGGTAGGGGGCCGAGCGGGGCGGCCGGAAGTGGCCGATCCTCGGATCGAGCAGCGACGACTAGGAGCCCTACGGCATAAGGGGGGGGGGGGGGGGTTGAAATAATACTCGGAATCGCGGTGGCGCCTGGGCAACAACCATGTATGGGAGGATGCAAAAAACAATTCATGTACGACCTTGCTTGGCCTCGCGTCGGTCTCTCCAATATCTGCCTACATGTGGGGAGGGAGGTATGTACGACTCGGATGGGGACATCCTACTTGCGAGCATGATGGCGTTGTTCGAAATAAAATCGTGTCCTTGTACTCCGGTCGTAGGTGCGACACTCCCATTACGCCGGGCGGGGGGGGGGGGGTTACAATACTCGGGCGGCACAGCCTTGCACGGCGGCGGCGTTGATAAATTCAACCATGCACAAGAGCCCCAGAAGCCGCCGGGCCCTTGGGCGGTAACCTCGATATCGGTCAGGATCATGCGCAGGTGGCTGCCGACGACGCGTCCGGCGATCCGGCACTGGTGAGCTGCACAAAATCGGATAGCATACATACGGCCAACGGTGCATGGGGGTGTTTCCCCCGTCTTCAACTCCGACCCCCGAGGCGTCCGAGGACAGCGCTCGCAACATCTCAATAAAGGCGCGGGCGGCCTATCTCGGAGGCGACACAGCCAGGCGCGGTCTAGCCGCTTGGCCGGCGCATGCGGAGCGCGGCGTTGGAGCAGGCTGTGAGATCGGGGGCATAGAAACGGACGGTGGGAACAATCAGACACGCATATACGCCGGGTGGTCACGGGTCGCGCGTGTTTGTACGGACGTGCATCGTGCACATCTAGTGCGGGTGGTGGCGCGTACATTCTAGCGCCATGCGTTGTGCGCGCGCATGTGCCATCAACCCGTATGAAATATTATGAAATAACACTAAGCCTAGGTGTACGCGTCCATTCATGATTCATGATTAGTACCACCGTACCGCAGCATAGCCATGTGGCCTAAAGAGGCCTGCCCTACTCGCTTTAATTAGCGGGCCCTGTAATGTGCGGGTTTGTCGGGAGGGGGGGGGGGGGGGGGGGGTGGGGGCTGGCTTGCTTCATGATGCTGGGTAAACACAGCTTCTCAGGCCGGAAACTTGATATTCACTGGTAACAAATTTCAAATTTCAAATAATTTCGAGAACTACGGCTGTAGTATTGTTGTAGCTGCCTTATAATAATTGGCGGGGCGGTTTAGAAAGCGCGCTGATGTAGCGCTCTGTTTCTCTGTACATGCCTGTCTATCTGTGCGAGCATACATTCGTGAGGACCCTGCTGACAAAGTCTCTAGCGGTTATTTTCCCATCTATTGAATTTTCAAGTAGGATGGCGGGGTTGCTCCCTGGCAGCAGCTGCGCGCGGCTCATCTGCGGATATCAGCGGTGACCAAGTACCAGGGTACCGGTAGCGACTATGGATTACTGGCACGCGCGCGAGCAGTCGCTATTCATCATAGCGACTAATAAACTGCTGGGCGGTAGTTGCGCGTATTATCAGGATTACCGTCTCAGCAGGATTACCTGATGTAGTTGCGCGTATTATCAGGATTACCGTCTCAGCAGGATTACCTGATGGAATCATTATATATAAGGATCAAGTCCCGGAGCGCGACTATATTAAGGATATCTGGGGGGATTTCGATTCTGAGCAGCGCGCTGAGCTGCTTATTTCTCCTGTCAGCACTCGCGGGTTGGGATGATTCCGGCATTCTGCCACTGGCAGCAGCGACCATACAGTGTCACCCGCACCAGCAAGCTGACCGACTGACCAGGTAGTCGCTATGAGCTTCACGGCCAAGCTAACGGGACTCCTGAACGCTCAGGCTACTGCCACCGCGCTGGGCGTGGCCTCGCGGACGGGTCTGCTCGATGCGCTGTCGCCGGAAGCCCAGAGCGCCAGCGCACTGGCGTCGGCCGCGGGTCTGTCAGAGAGGTACGTCCGTGAGATCCTGGCGGTGCTGGTGTGTGGCGATG
Organism: Tetraselmis striata; assembly: GCA_006384855.1. Taxonomy (NCBI): domain Eukaryota; kingdom Viridiplantae; phylum Chlorophyta; class Chlorodendrophyceae; order Chlorodendrales; family Chlorodendraceae; genus Tetraselmis; species Tetraselmis striata. Next base: position 12,816 of record VCJN01002652.1, read on the forward strand.
TCGTCAGCCTGGTGGGTGGAGAGGATTGTCCAGGCGCCTACGTCCTGCCCCAGGACAGCCAGGAGGCCTTGTCTCAAATGGGCCTCTACTTCGAGGAGCTGCCCTTGCTGTCGCAATGCGCGTTCCAGGTATGCAGGCGGACGATTGCAGGGTTCGCGATGAATGGTAACGACCGTTTTCAGTACCCGTACCGGTTAGGGCACGACGGGTATATAGCAGGTCGGCGCAGCCAGCAGACGAGCGACGATATGCTGATAGTTATACTACCCAAATTGTGGTGTTTGGAAACCACGGTGAGATTATGTTCTTATGTTATTTCTACAAGCAATAATGGTATGTAATATCCGAGAAACGAGCAGCTTGTCGGGAATCAAAAACAATTTATCTTCGGAGGCGCGAGGTATCAATCGACAGGCGGCAGCAGGGACGAAACTAGACGATGAATCGTCATCCCTTTTTGGCATCCTGCAGTACAGGTACCTGTATTCACAAAAATCAAATGCTTCGTTGCTCGGTCGTTAGCGCTACTACAGGCGCTACGCTAGCAGCAGCAGGTCGTAGGTCGCCAGATATGTTCGAAAATAATGCTACATGGTTATCAGGATATATCCGGGAAAATAATGTTAAGGATTAGGTATTATTGTTCAGGACGAACGCAGCCTAATTTAAGGCGGGTCAGATAGCAATTTTCTAGGTTGCCGATGTTAAAAAAAAGATTGAGGGGCGGTTATTTTTCTTCCTGCCGCTTCGTTATCGCCATGCACTGCCAGGAAGTGTGCGAGGCGGCGACCACCGGCGGTGGGGTGCCCTCGAGCCGCTACGCGCCGTTCGGGTCGTGGATGGGAAAGCTGTCGGACGAGAAGCACGAGCGCCAGCTGGTGCAGACCTTTCTGCCGGCGCTGGAGGAGGGGGCAGTGGTCGCCAGGCTCAGCGCGGGCGCGCGGGTGTTGGACCTCGGCTGCGGGCACGGCGTGGCGGCGCGACTCATCGCCCGCGCTTTCCCCAGGAGCAATGTCGTCGGGGTCGATATCGACGCCGCCGCCATCGCCGCCGCCAAGGCGCACCCCGAGGCCGGCAAGCTTGGGGGAAATCTGGAGTACATCGTCGCCGACGCCTCCAGGCTTCCAACGCAGGCGACGGCAGCCGCTGCCGGCCCCTCCGTCGCGGGCGATCCTGCTCAGTGGCCCGGGAGCTTCGACCTAGTGCTGTCCTTCGACGCCATCCACGACCTCTCCGACCCGACGGGGGCGATGACCGCGGCCCGATCCCTGCTCGCCCCGGACGGGGTCTTCGCTATGGTGGACATCCGCGCGAGGAGCTGCCTGTCGCACAACCGGTCGCACTCGATGGCGCCATTCCTATACACGGTATCGCTGCTGCACTGCATGCCGCAAGGGCTCAACCACGGCGGGCCAGGGCTGGGCATGATGTGGGGACGAGAAAAGGCTGTGGCGATGCTGCGCGAGGCCGGCTTTGGGCAAGTGGAGGTGGTGGAGCTGCAGTTTGATACGTTCAATGACGTCTACCTATGCCGAGTGCCCGATGCTGCCGGGCCATGATGCCGCAAGGTTGAGGGCGCTATCAATGGAGTCCGAACCGGCCACGCCCCATGGCGCGTCGCTGCTGCGCGCAGCTTATCGCCCCCATCCAATAGTTGTTGCGTGTTCTTGTCAATCGACCCCCCCCCCCCCCCCCCCCCCCGTCCCACCCAAGACACACACACGCACACACACACACACACACACGCACACATTGATACTGGAGAGTGGAATGGAGTACAGCGCCTAGATTGCTGCTCTGTTTGGCCCAAGTTGTGTTACTCTCATGCGCCACGATTCAAAAGCAGCCACACATGAGTCGTATCTGTAAGCAAACGCCGTCCAATTCCTCTGCTGCATCTCACAAATCAATAGTAACGGGTTCCAGTAAAGCCCGTCTCATCTCGCAAACGGCGTGACTTGCCGTGCTTGAATGGCGGATGCTCCGCTCTGAAGCTACATAGCCTACGTAGGGCACCTGTGGTTGCAAAATCAGGGAGGAAGGTGTGGCGGGGACGGCGCGGTTCCGGACCGAAGACTGGTGGTGGTGGTGGTGGGGGTTTAAGACTGGAGGGGAGGGGGAGGGATATACCGTTTGACACAGGGCAGACTGGCCTGTGGCGGCGCAATGGCGTTTCTCAATGGCAGTACAAGATTACGCAAGCAGCAGCGGCAACCAAGTTCGGAAAACCGGGCATGTTTGCCCCCTCAGCTTGGTTCGCGTTGTTGGAAACGCTTTCATGCTTTCTTTTGTGGGCAGTGTTCGACACATGACCGGCGTCGCTACGGGTGCGCATAATTATGTGGACAGGTGTAGGAGTAGGCTACATCGCGACGCACGGCGCGCTACTGTTGTACGCGGCTACTCAACCACAGCCATTGCGCCCTCACCCTCCCGTGACAGCCCATACGCGGATGCCTCAAAGCTTGTGCTATGTCTCTATATTTGGCGTGAAAATAGGTAACGAGGTCCCATCGAAGCTATATATGTTTGGACAGGAGAACGTAGCACTCATTCAGCCGGGTTTCAGGAGCATACAGCGGGACAGCTGTCTGGCGCATTGGCATGCTCACATGCCACCGTACTTGGTAACAAATTTGTACATTCAGTACAATTTTAGAAACCAAAGAGACTTCATTCATCGCATATGTATGTGGTTTTGGAGCCCCTCTTCACATTACATTCCTCATATTTAGGCAACAGATAAACCCTAACGTTGCAGCGCAGCAGTTCACAGCTTCATCAAGTTTGTTCTTCGGGGACACGCGTGGTGGCACTCAACGTCTTCAAATCCAGTGACGACAGGATTTTGCGCTTTAAAAACGGCAAGGCCCCCTTTGAGGGTCGTTTCGTACTCTACATAGCGATCAATAGGAGGTCATGCCGCAGCGTGGCGCGAAGTGCGTACATTACGGTGGCAGCGGTTGACCCTCTCACGTATACCGCGTTGCTTTCCCAGGGGACTCCCGTTGTTTATGTCACAACACTCACTCAGATAGGCGCCGTGCGATGCCCGCCGCGGAGGCTCGGCGGATGCCGCCACTCCATAGAGTTTCCTTACATAGAACTAACGAGACTGCGTGCGCTATGCCGCCGCCGCCGCTGCTGCATCGGGTCAGTGCCGGACGGTCAGACCCGCGTCGGCCCGGACGGAGAGAGCGCATTGGCGCCGCCGTGGACGGACGGGTTGGCGCTCAGGCACTCGTCCTGCGCCGGGCCGGCGTCCTCCAGCGCGGACGCCTCCTCCAGCAGGATCTTCAAGCTCTCGATGTGCCGCTCGCGCTTGGTGCCCGGGTGGGCATCGCACGACCTCCGCCCGCCGTCCATGCTGAGGGCGCGCCCCTCCGGCGGGTCCACGTGGTCCGCGTCCACGATGTCGCGCAGCTTGGTGCGAACCCTGCGGCATGCACGCGTGCTCCGCGCCTCAGCCCCCCCCCCCCCTCCCAACACCCCTGAGCCGCACGACACCCTCGGGGCGAAGGGAAACCGGCACGACCACTAAACGAGCGCACCCATTGGCGCGGCCGGAGCGCCAACGGTCAGGACGCCGCCTCTGCGCGCAAAGCTCACCCGTACACCGGCGGACCATCGGAGAATGAGACACAGCGAATAACCCAACCTTTCAGCGCGGAAAGGGGCGACAGGTTGAGAGGCGGTGGCGTGTGGTAGGAGCGCGGCGCCGCGGTTGCGCGTCGCAGCCGGCGGGGGGGGGTCGGCAGTCTTGCGAACGGCGATGGCATGGGGACCGACCACGCGTGCCGGGCCACAGCAGCATCGCCAACTGAAGTAGTCGAACAACATCACTACTTTTGGGGGCACTCGTCATGTTATAGCGAGTATTTTACGGTACTCGCTACATGGAAAAGTAAAAGTTCGCCCCGGGACATCGGCCGAAGCCGGCCCAGCACTCGACCTCTTGCGCCAACTGCAGTCGTGGGTCTGGCATAGCCCGTAGACCATTGCCACATTCGAACCTCGAAGAGCTAATGCATCAACCGGGTGAACCCAGGACACGCCGGGACGATATTGCCATGAACTGACAATCAGGGGTCGATCCGTGAACCTCCCGAGTAGGAGGCCGCCGCTTTACCGAGCGGACAGACAACGAGGCCTGTATTGCATACGGATACTTGTAAAGCATCAAAATGCAGCACGGCCGCATATCCGAGCTGTTGTTCCAACGCTATTCTGAGACTATATAGTGCATTGGACAGGACACAGCTGGACAGGACACAACATAGGACACAACTGAAAATTGAGCGCAAAGGTCGAAATTTGCGGGCGGTTCGTTCGGAGGACGACGTCTTTGGCTCCCCCAAACTGGTCTTCGGACCGCACTCTGCTCTGTTCCGGCGGAACGGTGCCCGGTAGTAGAGCTGACAAAACGGATCGAGGTAAACCGCACTTCCGGTGCAACAAATCATTTCGATTCAGCCTACTTTATTGTTGCACAGTGTATTTAATTTCCGGAAAACAATCGCTACATACGAGTAAACGCAGCTCTCGTACGGAAAGACATCAAAAGCGATAATATCAGGCGTGCACTACGCCGTGGCGCACCCACGCAGACCCCGCAACGGCACAGTCACTATAGTGGGTTGGCATGCCGCCTATGTAAGCTCTGAGGCGTGTGCCGTTGCGGGGTCCGCGTGGTTCCGCCACGGTTTCGTCTACATTTGACCTCCGACAGGCGAGGCAGGCTCCAGTTCGCCAAAGTGGCGTTATGGCCACATACTCGGCACCGGTACGTTAACATGACAGCCGATGTTTGATGGCGCAGCAACGACGGCGAGCGAAATGTCAGCGCGCCGTGAAGGTGGGTGTTAGGAGCGGGGGGGGGGGCTCACTTGGCGGCCTCGGCGAGGTTCTCGCTGGAGAGGTTGCTGATCTCATCGGGCAGGAAGTGCACACGCACGTTGTCCGGCGCGGGCAGCTTCTTGTCCGGCAGCTGCGCCTCCTCCGCCTGCAGCCAGGGGTGCTGCAGGCACTGCGCCGCGGTCAGCCGGTCCTCGGGCGCCTCCGCCAGCAGCTTGTGCAGCAGGTCGCACGCCAGCGGCGACGCCACCTCCTTCAGCGCCTCCTCCGTCAGCTGGAACTGCTGCCTCTTGATGGCGTCCTTGACGTCATCGGTCGTCTGTGGCACAAACCGTAGAATCAAATACCGTCCGCGAAGCCAAAAATGATGAATTGTTTTGCATCTTTGCGTCGGAGTATGATGCGTTTCGCAGTCTGACATATTTCTCCGTTTTAACAGTTTTTCTTGGCGTGGCCGCCGGGGGGGGGGGGGGGGGGGGGGTTCCAAAACGTTATTCATCGGCGGACTGTTTGTGTTTGTAGGGTGAGGAGAGGTGGGGCAGGGGGGGGGGGGGGGGGGGCTGTAGTCGGCAGAGGAAGCCCCGACACAAAACTACAGCGAATATCGGTTGAGGAAGGTGCCGAAAGGGGCGGGGGAAGAAGCATGGGAGAGAGAAAAGGCCGGGGGGGAAGGGGGGGGGTCCTGCCTTGCCATCGAAGGGCCCCATGCCGGTGAGCAGCACGTGCAGCATGCAGCCGAGCGACCACATGTCCACCCCAGTGCCGTACCGCCGCGCATGCCTCACAATCTCTGGCGGATGCACACACGCACGCGGGAGGGAGGGCAGGGGGCAAGCCAGGGGGTGGGGGGGGGGGGGGGGGGGGGGGGGGTGTCAGCAGGCGCTCGGCTGCATCCGTCCTCTGGGGACGTCGCACTGCGCACTGAGAGTAAACGACTCACAAGAGTTCGGGTCGCGCATAGGAGGGGGGGCGGTGGGGGGTGGGGGGGGGGGGGGGGGGGCTACCTGGGGCCATGTAGGGCGTCGTGCCGCAGGGGGTGGATGCCTGCGGCGCGGTGCGCGTCCCTTTGTCAGCATGAGGGCGAGGTGCGGGGCGCACTCTGTCGGCAAGGTGGGAGAGCGGTCTAAAAGGTAACAAACACACATACCTAGGTGTGTACATATATGTATATATAGTATGT
>VCJN01002653.1:0-80948 GCA_006384855.1 Tetraselmis striata
TTTGCGGACATGTACCCCACTGCCATGTTAGAGCATGGAAATTAGAACGCAATGTTTCCACTTCAATCTGAGGAAGGGGGTCATGAAATGACACGTTAGGGATAGATTGAGCCGAGTAGAACTCGGCATGCACCTGATGTCCCATATGTATTGCACCTACATGTTCATGATGATCTGAATTGGCGCGGGTCTAGGGTCCGCTGAGCACCAGGCTCAGCGTGTAGCTGGGCATGTACACATGTAACTTGAATTGCAACGTCTGGCGTCAAGCACATCAAGTTCAACACAGTTGCACATTGCACTCAATGCCACAGTGTCAGAGCAGCCGGCCGGGCTCATTCCGTGGTACAAAACGACAACGGTGGCTCAGAATGGCGCTTCTGACAGAGCTCAGCGCAGGTGTTTGGCGCGCGGGGTCGTCATGGGGTGCGGGCCTTAAAAGTGATGGCTTGGTCGTACGTCCACGTCATGTACAGCGTTGTGTTGGATTGTGCCCACACAGCGTACGGCTTGAGGTTGACAGTTGCGACCTGCTTCTCTGGGTCCGCCATGCCCGCATCACCGAAGAACGCCTTCGCCCATTTTGTGTAAAACATGCCGTGGCACACGTAGTCCCCCAGATTTATGACGTTGTCCACTGGTGGGCAGAGCAGTAGGTGCTCCGCTTGAGCCATCCGGCATATCTCCACGACAAGGGCTTTCCCCTCCTCCCACAGCTTGTCAACAAGCTCTTGACGCTCAATGTAATCAAAGCTGAAGTCGCAGGGAGGGAGTGTTAGTTTCAGCGATACAGACAAACAGAAAGCTGGAGCAGTGTATAATCAAACACAGCGCAGCAAGGCGAGGGTGGTGCAGGCTTACACGCTCGCTCCCTTGACATTCTGAGGCCAATTCATGGAGTACCCGGTGTGGACGGTGTCTTGCGGCGCCGAACAGGCGCGCGCCATGGCATGGAATGCAGACGGCGTCATGTAGTCGAAGACATTGCTCCATGACATGGTGAACGGCTGCATGCCAGCAATCTGCCGGTGCACAGCTCTGGCTTCCTCTCGGCTCTTGGCATCACGCCCGCAGCTCTCCGGGAAGACCTCCTTGTGATGCACCTCCACCTGCAACGCATCGACGCGCACATAGCAGCGCGCCAACCATCAGGCGGCGGCTATGATTGCGTAGGGGGGATGCTCCAGGTGGTGGAGTGGGAGCTACTTAGCAGTGTTTTCTCATTTGGTGTCTTCCATGCGCACCTGCACCTCCCCGCCCGCCATTGCTTCCCGCAGATTGCTGATTTTCTCCTGAAGGATGCTGATGCCTGCCTTCACCACATCGGCCGATGTCTTGCGCCGTCTGAGGAGATCCTGACAGCAATGCGGGATCATGAAAGTTAAATGGCGGCGCATGCGTGTGTGACTGGTGGGAAGAAGGGGGCGGGGGCAGAGTAAGAGAGAGAGAGAGAGAGACAGACAGACAGAAATCTGACATGGAGCTGTAGGTGGCTAAAGGGCATCACGATATCCCCGGCGGGGTATATAATGCTATAGCTCTGTCCGCATGCCCTGGGTGCCAGCTCCTCGGCAGCTATAATGCAGCTCCCAGGCCTGCAATACAGTTTATAGTTACATCTACAGAGGGAGTGGACACCAGAGAACATAACATCATTGCAGCCCTTCAATCGACACGACGACAAAGCATTGGGGAAGCCCCGCGATCTGCACGATTAACCCGGCAGGGGGCGGGGGGGGGGGGGGGGGCAATGACATTGACAGCTGCACGGAGAGGCTGAGCTTGCATAAACAACGCCACGTGGATTGCTGCCCCTCATCACGCACACGCCGAGTCTACTGGGATGAGGGTATAAGCCCTACGGGGCGGAGGGTTGATGCAATACATCATCGCATTACTGCTGTTCGCAACAGGCTTGGTGGGCGGCCCTTGCTCCGCCAGCGCAGGCAAGTAGCGCGTCTCAGCGGGGAGTTCTGCCAGAATACCCTCTCATCAATGGCGTGCAGGAAGTGCTCCTCTTTGGGACGCTGCATGCCGGTCCCTGGAGGCACGGCAAACATGACGATGCTTCCCACGTCCGGCTGCAGGAGCTCGCGGGTGAGCAGATACTGGCAGAGGGCGAGCCGGTCGGCGCGCTGGCGCCAGTTGGCAATGTCGTAGTAGGTGCCGCCCTTGTCATGCAGGTCCTGCTGCACGGTGCGGCGGGACTCCACAAGCGGCACGTCATGCACCTGCGCAGTGCATTGCGATGTGAACAGTCGCGGTTCACCCCCAGCCTTCCGGACAAGAACGGCACCGGTGGAGCGCTGTTGGAATCGAGGATCAAGGGAGCGACACATGGGCCGCAGCAATGGCTCGTCGCTGTTTCTGGCGACTGCTGTCACCTGCCAGTACGCAAGAATACCCGCCATCTCCGGCGTCGTACTGCCGCCCGCCTCTTCGCTCATGACGGCCGTGAGGGCCTCGCGGAAAGCGTCGCGCGCTGCGATGCTCCAAGCGGCTGAGAACCAAACCTGTGCGGCAGCATCGGCACCTTAAACCACAGCAATTGCCGGTTGCAGAGGCGCACTCTCACCCGGCGGAGTCTCATCACCTGCGTGCGGGTAAGAACTGGCACAAACTGAGCCCAAATGGGTGCTCTAGTCTGCCGTCGCAATGACCACCCACTGTATGTTCTAATCCATGCTGACAGACAGCAATGATGTATCATAATGAGGTGACGACAAGCCTATCGCCGCCGTACCGAAATGGGGGCGAGGGGCCTGGATCACCTGAAGCACCTCGTCCACCGCCGCCCCTTGGCTGAGCATGCATGCAATGACGGCCGTCTTGGCGCACGCATACGCCGACATCTCGAAGCCCACCCAACGTAGCGGCCCGCCTCCGTCAGCGGAGTCGCCGGCCACCCGGGAGCCGTGCAGGAGGGTGCTCATGTCCGTGAAGCCGACGGCTACATGCGTTGTGCCCACGTGCATCACCTGAGAGGGGCAGCCATTCCTCGGAATCCGCCGTGCCTCCTATGTGATGATGATGGATACCGGCGCAGGTTGCACATTGAGGCGGAGGCGAGCACTGCCCACCTGGGGCTGCAAAGGAGTGTTGCCGAAGGAATGGCACAGCTTCTGGATGAAATTCCCCGCCTCTTCTGTCTCTATTTCCCCATCGCCTGACAGCCTAATACATCGCCCACCGCAGCAATCCACACACACACACACACACACACACTCGGACAGTCTGTCAGCACCTATATCACTAGGGGGGTTCTGCATTATATTTGACGCGACATACCCCGTAGTAGAGGGGCACGAGCAGTGGTAGTGTAACCGATTGATCGCGGAATTTCTGATGCAGTTCTCGGGATGTGCGATATCATCGTAAGACTGCCACGGATTGATTTGGGAACACTGCACCGGTGCGAGTCCACGGATGTGCTGGCTGCACATCTCTGCGCGAGCTCCGTTGACAATACGACCCACACCGTGTCTGTATATCACGTGACGGGTGACAGCTCCACTTGAAGCCGAGGCTCACATACAGAGCCCGCGATGTGCACCCCTAGGTCGGCTGAACACTGTGCTCTACGAATGACCAATGGCTGCTGCTCCAAGCCGCCTCGCATCTCATGTCATGGCATGGGTGGCACCGCACAGCAGCAGATGCGCAGGCCAGAGATCCCGGTGGCTGACTGACGGGGGCATGCGCTCGGCGTCGGATCGGAACAAGCGCCAATGTGATGCAGCGCAACGAGCGTGCGGGGCATGGGCGCCATTTACCTGAGCGCTCTCCCGTACCCGGCGTGGCGCTGGGGGTAGATGCTGCCCGGTGGCGCCCTCTCCCACCACTCGAGCTTGTTGCGCTCCGGCACGCCCAGGCGCTTGATGATATCGCTTGGCTGTGGCAGCGGAGCAAGCAACACTTGGCGTTCCAGCGACTTACCACCGGCACATCAACCTTACTCACGGTTTGCATGCTGATGCCTTGATTAGTGAGTTGAGGAGCGGAGTTACCAGTTATATATGTCTATCGTGGGGGGCTTAGCTGTCCACACAACGATGCCATGATGCACCGTGATGCACAGCCACCTACAGCTCCATGTCAGGTCTCTCTCTCTCTCTCTCTCTCTCTCTCTCTCTCTCTCTCTCTCTCTCTCTCTCTCTCTCTCTCTCTCTCTCTCTCTCTCTCTCGCTCTCTCTCTATTTCTCTCTCTGCCGTTTATCTCAACTAGTAGAGCGCACGCCTAACCATTGAAAGGGGCCCTCATCCCCATATGGCAAACCTTCACGGGTTTATGCGTGAAGCAGTTATTAGCGTAGGGTTTAGAATTAAGCTCTGGGGGTTTGGGGTTTGGGTGGCGTAGTATAAGCGACCTGTGTATAGGTCGAAGCGTGGCAAATTCCATGGCAGTGCTACAAAGGTGATGCAGGCAGGCATCCCGTCGGAGGCGAGTGCCTGCCGCACCGTCACGTGCTCCTGTTGCAGGCGTAGCCGGGACACCCCGATGCTGCGCGCATGCTCGTAAGCGTTCTGCAGCAGCCGCATCCCGAGCCCCGGGTCGCACTGCGGCGGCCACCGCCCCTCCCGGCCAAACTCATTGTGCAGCTCCGGCACGCGCTTGTCGAGAGCGGCAAAGCTCAGGGACTGCGGCAGCCCGCCGCCCATCTTCTCCACCGTTGCCATCAGGGTGTTCGTGATGGCGATCGCCTCCAGTGACGACCGATCCTCGTATGCGCCGGTCTCTTGCACGTTCCTCACTTCCGGGTCTCTGCCTTTCGCGGCCTGTGCGACGCAAACCGCCCAGAGTCACCCACCAAGCAGTACTGATAGCTATCTGAATAGTGTAGTACGGGTGCCGGCGCACCTATACGGACCCTAATCATGAGCCTCAAATCGGGCTTGCTAGCCACCTACTACAACGTTTGCTATAGTTCCGGTACAGCTGCAGCATTAACTTAGAGGCGCACGTGCCTACCTGTTTCGCGTCCTCGTCTGCTGCCGACTTTGCCGCCGCCGCCCGCTGCCGCATGGCCGCCTTGACCCGGGCCCCGAGCTGCGAAATGGGGCGCATGTCGGCATCTGCAGGCATCGACGCCTGCGCGCTCCGGCACGCCCCTTCCGCCAAGGAGAGCTTGTCCAGGTTGAGCAGCGCCAGCGCGCGCCGGTAGTGACTCTTTGCGTGGCTGGGGTCGAGGAGCAGGACTGCGCCCGCGTCCACGACGGCCGCTTGGTACTCTCCGACGGCCAGGTGGCACTGCGCTCGGTTGGACAGCAGTGGGATGACGTCCTTGGCGGGGCTGGTAGCGGGGCCGCAGCAGGCGCGAAGGGCCGCGAGGTAAAGCTGCAGCGCCCCGGCGGTGTCGCCGGTGGTGAAGAGGTGATTGCCTTTCTGCTTGAGAGCCGCCGGGTCGCGGCCCAGTGCCTCGGCTGCGGAGAGGGAGACCGGACCCTCATCGGCGTAGCTACCCCTGTTGGAGTATGTGCTCTGACAGGTCCTTCTGGCAATCTACTGATACCAATATCAGTAGATGGCGTGCTGCGCGCGCGTCCGGACTTCACATCCGACCCGAGCAAGACAAGACAATAGTACTGTAGATATCGTAGATTACAGGACTAGTATCAGCACGCTGCTAGTGCGCGCGCCCCGCCCATCCTAATAGGCTCGGCCCGCGCAGCTGCTCTGCTCACTTCATTAGTCCCAGCAGCTCGAGCCCGGCTCGCTGCACCCACTGTAAGTAGCTCCGAGCACTTCCACCTTCCATCACTCATCGGTTGAGCCGTTCAGGTTATGGGCCCTCACACATTCTAGAAGTGTGCAAGTATATCTCGTCCCGGGCGAGATCCTCGAGCCTCCGAGGCCGAGTCGAGTCTCCGAGATTCGAACACAAAACTCCACTGTGCTTAGTTATTAGTTATTCAAAATTTTAGACAGACGTAGACAGAATTCGAACACCAGAGTCCTCATCTATACCACGTTCTCTTTGGCTAGCTTGTATCCCTGGTGACTTCTGCAGCCGCAGGATATCAGCGTCAGCCGGAGCGGGGTGTGGTGTGAGTGACGCGCAACGCACATACAGGCACCGGAGCTGCGGAGCGGGAGGTCAGACTGACTTCCACAGTTTGCTACTTGGTCTGTGACAGCTGGTTTGGCCGACAGAACGCGTTTCTCACTGGGGCAGCTGGGACAACATCGACATGGCAGACGACTCACCCACTCGACCAGGCAACACTCCTATTCCCCCGGGACTTGGCATTGCTGTCGACACTGGCAAGTCTCTTCCAGGATCTTCCGATCAACCGAGACTAGACCTAGTGGCCAGGCTAGAGCATCAGATATCTAACCTGGAGCAACGACAAGACTTCCAGCACGGAGAGATGCAGAGCGAGATGCACGCTGTCACGGATCAACTGTCTCAAAGTCAGGCCGACTTTATGGCGGAGCAACGGGACCTGATGGCTGATGTCAGACGGATGTTTGCGTCCATGTCTCGACATGCCCCGACAGCTGGACAGTCTCCGACAGCTGCGCCACCACCGCCACAGTCGCGAACCTCAGTCGATAGAGCTACCGGACGGACAGGCTACCTCGGCGTGTCCGCGCCTTATCGTGCACCCGCGAGACGCCAGACCATCAGCGCTGCGGACCTTGCGGATGGCCGCATCTGGGCCCGACGGGGACCACAACGAGGCATCGACCAGCTGGGTAGGGCACTGAAGTTCACACCACCGATGCTCCAGAGGAGCTCAGACTTCACAACGTGGAAACATCTTTTCCTATCCTTCATCAACACTTCTGTGCCGGAGGTGATGGAACAGATGATTCTACTTGACCCGAACGATCCCAACATCGACCCACAGCTTCAATCATACCTCTATCACACGCTGGTGCAGATCGCCCAGCACCACCCGAGTGCCACCTCGGAACTCAAGAACCTCTCTCAGTCCACTGCGGTCAACCGGGGTGCGATAGCATGGGACAATATGTGCCATCGTCTCGACAGACAGGACGTACACCACACCATGTCACTGCTCGACGAAGTGAATCGCACACTCGACAAGAACTCGACGGAGTCACTTGTCGACTTCCTCGACCGCAAATGGGAGGCTATCCAGGCATACGACGCAGCTATGGAGGTCACCGAGCAGCTCCGCGACTCCTTACTGATACCGACAGTGCTCAATGCACTTCCCGCAAAATACGATACTATCAAGACAGTCGTCGCAGGGAATGTCGACTTACATCGGTGTACCGCGGCAGAGCTGTTCGCCGAACTCCGTGTCCATGCCAAACTGTGTTCCACACCAGCTCCTTCAGCTCCCGCACCTTCGGTGGGTACTGCGGCATTTCTCACAGCTCAGAACCCGCCTAGGACTGCTCGCAGGATTCACAAGTCGCCATGGTTCGGCAAGTGTGGATCTTGTGGCGAGAAGCACCTAACTAGCCAATGCACTGCGAGTGACTCGGTTATTCTGACTTTTCAGCGCGCCAAAATCAAGGCCCTGAAAATCAAGTACCCCGGAGACTCTCAGACTAAGGCGTCGACTGGTGCTGCTCTCGCGGCGTTCGAGGACGACAACACTGCAGCTGTGACCGACCAGCCGAGCGACGACACCGACGCCGGCGACGAGCTGACCCTCGAGGAGGAGGAGATGCTTCTCAGTGGGGTGACCACCCTTACCACTGCTCCCCCAACCCTCGTGGCATTTTTCTCAAAACTGAGTAACGCCCCAAGTGTCAGCCAGGCATGGATCGCAGACTCTGCTTGCGCTCCCCAGAATGTCACGGCACATAAATCCGACTTCGAAACATTTCGAATCGAGTCGAACAAGGGCGAACTTGGTGGCGTAGGCACCGTCATCGAGGGCAGCGGCACTGTGGCTATTAGGGCAACACTCACCTCTGGTGGCTACTGCACTTTGCGAATGCCAGCTGTTTATTGTCCATCCCTGCTCAACACGAATTCCATGGGTGTAGGCAGACTACTCAGCGTGTCATGGCTACAGAAACATCTGCCTGGTACCATTCACTTTCCGGGTGGAACTGATTATGGCACTGTGACCATGGACGCAGGAGTGGTGCGCCTGAGAGGCTACAACGGCCTTTACCTACTGGACCTCGCGCCAGCGGATGGAGCTGCTCCTACCCATGCTGGACAACAAGATAGCATTGCCATGCTTAGTGCTACAGTCAAGGACTCTGCAGTCCTGTGGCACAAGAGATTAGGCCATCCCGGCATGGGCACAGTCCAGGCACAACATCACAATGGTGTACCTGCTGTACCTGCCTTTCCTACGGATGTAAGGAATCTCCCCTGTCATTCCTGCCTACTCAACAAAGCAACAGCCGCTATTGCCAACCGAGAGCCTACAGCCCTCCCTGATGCATGCTGCAGCCAACTCTCTGTTGACACACTGGGTCCTATCCACATCACATCACCAGGTGGCTATCGCTGGACTATCAGCATCATTTGCCGCCTATCGAGGTTTCAGTGGCACAGACATCTGAGAACCAAAGAGGCAGCAGAAGTGCTGACAGCCATGCGTTCAATACTAAATGAGGTCAGACACTATTACCTCAAGTACTGGGCAGAGTCCAGTGGTCCGTTTGCTCCCGAGGTCCGCTTTGATCGCGACTCCATCTTCGAGACAGATGCGATGGACGCTCTAGTAGGTGGCATCGGGGGACGTACTGAGTGGACCGCTCCGTACTACCATCATCAGCATGGCAAGATTGAGAGGCCATGGCGCACCATCAGGGACAGTGCCACTAGCATGATGGCAGACATGTCAGTGCCTAGCCGGCTGTGGGCAACCGCAATCAGCACAGCGTTCTGGCTGAAGAACCGGCGTGCTGTCACAGCGGCTGGTAATTCGGATGGCAGACAGACACCGCTCTCTGTACTGACCAAAGGCAATGTTGATTCACATATTGACAAAGCCAGAGTCTATGGCTGCAAGGTGTTTGTCAAGGTCCCTGATGGCACTCGCAAAAAGCTAGACTCCAAGGCCTGGACTGGCATCTTTGTGGGCTACCCTGGCAGCGCACCTGGGTGGATGGTCTTGAATCCCACCACAGGCAGGGTCACTGTCAGCGTCCATGTCCGTTTCCTCGAGAATGAGAGCGGCTTCGCTCCGGATCCACACACTGACAGCTCCATCATACTTGAGGCTGAGGAAGAACAGCCCACGGTGGAGATGGATCTAGATGAGCAACAAGAGCACCCAGCGCAGACAGGCATCAGTGATCAGCACAGCAGACCCATCCGGGAGAGACGACCCCCAGCTCGGTATCAGGCCATGATGGCATGCGGCAGCATCTGTTTGGACCGTGACCCATCTGACCCCCAACCAGATTATGCCAGCTATCCTCCAGACCCCAGCGGCGAGAGCAACATGCAGCAGACAGTTGCACTCTTGAGTGCTGCGGGCATACCTACACCTCGCAACTTCAAAGAGGCGATGAGCCCAGAATTCCGCGACCTCTGGAAACCAGCCATCCACAAGGAGTATGAGGGTCTGATGGCCAACCGTACATGGGAACTAGTTGACTGCCCACCTGGTGCGACAATCCTACCCAATCAGTGGGTCTTTGTGGCCAAGGCAGCACCTGATGGCACTCTGGACAAGGCGAAAGCCAGAGCTGTTGTATGTGGCAACTACCAGAAAGATGGAGACACGTGCAAGGAAACATACGCACCTGTCATCCGCATTTCCAGTCTGCGGGTCTTCTTCACCATCGTGGCCGCCATGCAGCTCCACCTCCGGCAGCTTGATGCTGTGGCGGCGTACCTCAACGCTTCCATTCCGGCAGATGAGTATCTGTACATGCGACAGCTTCAGGGGTTTGATGATGGTTCTGGCAGAGTCTGCAGACTTCTCAAATGTCTGTATGGCCTCCGCCAGTCTGGCAGATACTGGTGCAAGCTGTTGGCCATGTGGCTAATCAGTGTCGGCTGGATCCAATGCAAGGCAGACCCATGCATCTTCATCCTACGGCAGGGAGAAATCTACGCTGCCATGGGAGTCTATGTGGACGACATGGAACTGGCTGGCAATGACGACACTTGGTTGGACAGCTTTGAAACTGACTTGCGTAATCGGTTCGTGGTCAAGAGACAACACGACCCTTGGGTTATTGGGATGTCCGTGTCCTACGATCGACCCAACCGACGCATCACCCTCACACAGACAGCCTACATCAAGGAGATTCTGGAGAGATTCGGCATGCTTGACTGCAAGAAGTCCGACGTACCTATGGTGGCCGACTTCTGCAAACAGCCACTTACCAGTGTCTCCGAATCACCCTTGCTGGACGCTGATGGTCGGTCACAGTACGTGCGACTGATGGGCTGCCTCCTGTACGTCAGCACTTGCACTCGACCAGACATCACGACGGCCCTCAGTATCCTGGGCAGTGTTCAGAAGGAGCCACGTGTGATGCACATGACAGCGCTTAAGAAGGTGTTACGATACCTGAAAGGCACTATGCATCGTGGCATCACTCTGGGTGCCGACTCGACTGATAACCTGCGACTGGTCGGCTATGCAGATGCCGACTTCGCCGCCGACCTAATCCAGCGCCGATCCCGTGGTGGGTACCTGTTCCGTCTCGGAGATCACGGGGCATGCAGCTACAAGTCGGCTCTTATGCCCACGGCGACGCAGGAAACCGGTGGCGGCATTGCACAGTCGACTGTCGATGCCGAGACAGTGTCATTGGCACAGGCGATCAAAGATGGCATTCACCTCAAAATGCTCGTCTCTGAGATCCTTGGTAGTCCGGTGCAACCACTCATCATGATGGAGGACAACCAAGGGGCGATCAGCTACGCCACAAACGCCGTCATCAGTGATAGGACGAAACACATTGATGTCAAGTGGCACTTTGTCAAAGACCATGTGGAGGCAGGCACAGTCAGGGTCAACTACATCGCCACCGACCTCAACACAGCGGACATGATGACCAAACCCCTGCCTCGACCTGCACTGGAGAAGCACGCCCGCTTTGCTATGGGCTGGTGAGCACACTCTGGAAGTGACGACGCCACACGGGTCCCGTTTTGGAACCCCCGGTGTACCGTCGAGGGGGGCTGTTGGAGTATGTGCTCTGACAGGTCCTTCTGGCAATCTACTGATACCAATATCAGTAGATGGCGTGCTGCGCGCGCGTCCGGACTTCACATCCGACCCGAGCAAGACAAGACAATAGTACTGTAGATATCGTAGATTACAGGACTAGTATCAGCACGCTGCTAGTGCGCGCGCCCCGCCCATCCTAATAGGCTCGGCCCGCGCAGCTGCTCTGCTCACTTCATTAGTCCCAGCAGCTCGAGCCCGGCTCGCTGCACCCACTGTAAGTAGCTCCGAGCACTTCCACCTTCCATCACTCATCGGTTGAGCCGTTCAACCCCCACTGCCGAGATTGCCTGGGAGAGAGGCGCTGAAGACCTGCATCGCCGTGCGGCCAGCAGAGCGCAACACAGTTGCCGATGCCAAGTTTGGCGCCACACCGCTACGCCAAACAGCGCCTAAGTCTCATCAAGGTCAGCCAGGGCACCACACCAAATGTACCAAGTCATCAGCAGCCTGGTAGCAAGCATGATCTAGCAGGTGCCCTCTGACAGGCGGTGATTTGTTCGGCGATGGGATAAATATGAAGTGCATTCATCCCGCCCGGCGCAGCGGCAGCGGACCTGCATCAGAATCTGACCAGATGGGGCAGCGGGCAGTGCCTTCCCCGCGCGGTCCGCCACTTTGGTGCGCACATCCGGCTTCAATGCCGGGTTGAGCCGGGCAGCCTCCCGGTACGCCCCAGCCACCAGGCTCCCCTCCTCTTGGCTCAGTGCCATGGCCTCCGCAAGGCGGTACCATGCCTTGGCGCCAAGGGCGCTGGGCGGATCTGTGACGATGGCGGCCGCGGCTGCGCTCCACAGGCTTGCCTCGTTCGGCTGGTTGAGCTTCAGGAAGCAGTTGGCCGCATTGAGCATGAGCTTCAGCAGCAGGTGCTCCTCCCCGGCAGAGGAGACCATGGTGGCGGAGAGGGCCTTGTTGTAGCATGCCTCAGCCTCGGCGTAGTCCTTCTGCCTGCATGGTCGACATCAGTCAAGCTCAATGGCTCGGTGATGAGCGGATACCAGAACTGGATGACATTGCCAAAGCCGGATGCTCCGAGCAGCTCAACCGCATCGGCACTATCCGACTTCTATTGCTGACAAGTGACGAATCGGAATTGCTACTGAGTGTGACAGTGCCCCTGTAGCGCTGACACCCAAAGGTGGCACCAAACCTGAAGTGCTGGTTGGCCTGCTCCTTGAGACCAGCAGCATCCAGCGGCACCAGTCTGTCCAGCCACACGACGTCCGTCTCCGGGTTGTCAATCCGCACGCCGCGCGTGCCATCCGCCATGACCTTGAAGAACGGCTCGATCACTGCGATGTGCGTCCCGGGACTGAAGTGCTGGTCCATGACGATCCACCGTTCCATCATGTTCTGGCGTGTGTCAAACCCCGCCCAGTTGTAGATAGCCACCTGCGTATTGGCACATCAAGAGACGAACAACATCAGGACTGTATCAGCCCAGTTCTGGTGAGAAGTGCAGTCTGCCGGATGTCACATGTGTGCGTGCAGATAAGGCACCCATGCACCCATCACAGTGCTCGGGCCAAATTCCACTCTTGATGCCACACCATGACTTTGCAACATCCAATGCACACTCACACAGGAGCGATCCCTGAGATGGGGTGACACATAAGTCGGCCGATGGCGCGGTGGGGGGGGGGGGGGGGTGGGGGGAGCTGTGACTCACAAACACAATATTGCCTGCCTCGTCCTTCAGCAACACTTGCACGGAGTTCATGAGGCAGGGCTGCTCCACCAGCGTGCCGCGAAGAACGCGGCCCGTGTGAGTTGTGTTGACATGCAAGCCGTTCACCTGGACTGAAACTCGCACGCGCGCACACAGTTTTGTCAGCCGCAGTCACTGATGCCCTCCCGCCCTGCATGTATGTATGCCGCTATCACAGAGTTGCGTGCCCGACCAGGAGATTGCCTCGCCAATATGTATTAGTCAGAAGGAATACTGAGACTGATTGTGCGGGCCATAAATCCATACATGCTTGCTCAGCTACACGGCTTGACACAGTGCAGCGCGCTCTCTGGTGGGAGCCACGGTTACTTTTGTTAGCGGCGCAGCGTCTTCGACTGCTGCCCATTCTGTGTCGATTAACAATTCCCTCAACAAATAAGCGCTTTTGCCATCAATGTCACCCAGCAGTCGCGGCCGTTCGCGATGACATGCCACACGGGTAATCGGTGTGACAATTTGGCGCGCCCAGCACCACACGCCGGTGACTGACTGTGAGCGGCTCGAGATGGGCTTGCAGTCATTGCCATTCACATTTCAGGTATACATTTGTTCAATTATAATAGTAATGTATGCACAACTCTAATCTCTCGGCAACCCGTGTAGTCATCTAAGATAGAGTGCCTCCAGGGATACTTTCGATGTGCCATGCTGGCTGATGACGAAGTGGTATGGGTAAACGATATTCCACACATAGCTATTCACTATATCTTCAAAGGACAGCACTGGCATGTAACAATACGCATTTACACCCTCTTCACAAGACTACCCCTCCAGTAGTGCCTGCCGCTCACCTGGCAGGAGCCCGGGCAGCCGCCGCCTGGTGACAGCTGTGCAATCCACCGCCTCCGCAGAGCACGCCGCCTGGCTTGGCTTGGTGTTGCCACTCCCGTAGTCCATCGCAGCCGCGACTGACATGCCGCTGTACAGCTGGTAAAGTTGTTGTCGCTTCTCGCGGTGTTTGCGGCGCAGTTGATCCTCGTAGCTGGGCGCCTGGCCGGCGCTGTCGGCGGGAATCGCGCCGGGCCGCTGTTGACGCATGGCTTGCACACTCGCGTCACGCATGAGGTCCGTCATGAGCTGCCGCATTCCGGCCGGCACTCTGCCGTCCATGTTGACGGGCGGCCTCAGCGGTTTCAAGCTTCGGAGCGCTGTCTGGAGCAGCAGCCCGCTGCCTGCGATGTGGTCAAACACGGGTGTCAGTAAATGTCAAGTGTGTCAGTGCACCCGTGTCTAGAGTAAAGATGTCAAAATGTGCATGGACTCTGCCCACATGTACCGCAAGTCACAGCACTGCCGCTGTCAATCTGCCAAACTGTCTCCGGGCTGTACAAACAGAGAGAGAGGGGGAGAGATAGAGAGAGAGACAGAGAGAGAGGTCTTACACGGACCTGTCACAGGTGGTTGAAGGGCAACAGTCATAGGTGGTTTAAGGATGGTTTTTTATAGGATGGCGCTACAACGGTAAAATCATATATGGCTGACACCGACGCTTCTTTCTGAACAGTTTGTCATTTTTGTCAGACTGCGGTCAACTTTGAAAAGATGGCATCCGCAGAAACCCAGAAAGGCTGCCAAAGAAAAATCTCGGCAGGTTCGCAGGATCGTAAGCAGGGTTTGTCGGGACATATCTGTGCCGCAACAATCGGTCGGGCCGTGCGGCGGGGTAACCATGGCCAACCCTTATCAGAGTGGTAGCTAGCACGACCCAACGTGTTCAGCCGGCTATCTCCAGTGACTAGTGTATAATGACATGTTACACTACGGTCTTCCCGCGCGCCTGACACCGACAGCGGGATTTTCTGGGCCCCGGGGCATGTATATACATTATTTACCGTATGTAGTTTTTTGCCTACCGGCGGCTGGGACGGAATGCGGAGGGGCTAAAAGTATAATAGTAGGACTGACGAAATAATACTAAGGCCGCAGGGAGAAGGAGGCGCGCGGAAAAGGGGGCGCGGGCTGGGGGCGCGCGGGGGGGGGGGGGGGGGGGGGGTGGGGCAGCTAATGTCAGGATTTTCTTGCCTGCAACTAAGGGCAGTAAGTGCAGCAGCCCTCGTCGATATATACAACCTGTGCTGAATTTGCTGATATGGTTTATTACTGCGCTGTGCGCTCGAGGACTATCAATCTGGTAAGTATGAACGAATAACCTTGCGATGTGCGCCTGCTCCCGTTTGTAGCCTCAGCAGAGTGGCTCGCGCACAGCGGGCGGGAAATTGCGAGAATGTCTAATTCTGCGTGATCACTGCGTGAAGGATTCCTATCCCAACGTGACGAGGAGGCGGCATCCAGCAAACATCCGAACCTCTGACGTACAAGTACCCGTACTCGTGATGATGACTACAGCAGCAAACCCTTGCAGCGTCTCTTCGGCGGCCGTTTTGGCAGCGACCCAGTTTATACGGAAAGCCCTGGGTAGGCGACGCTCCGTTATAGTTTTTTACATCAGGGCTTTAAACATGGGTGCACTACAAACAGAACTAACATCAACTATGAAAGGCTGCGAGCAAAAGAGACGTAAGCATGAAACCAAGGTGAGTCGAGCAGGAGGCTAGGGAGTCAAGAACCAAGGAAGAGCCAAGGGAACCACAAAGTCGCCAAGCTGCCAGAAATCAAAGGGTCAAGGGAAGCACTGAAGCCAAGGAACCACCAGAAAGACCGAAAGGGGAACATGAAACCAATGGGGACCACCGCCGGGGGTAGCGCAATAGGCTATCAGCCGCCGCCGGAGAGTGTGCTTGCATTAAATGATCCGGGCCATATATAGCAACACAGGCCGCCGAGCGACGCGACGCAGGCGCAGGAGCACCATCACGTGCCGCGCGCGCGGCCGCGACCCCGCCAAGAACGTTGTCTGCATGTGTCATGTTGATGAGCAATAAGGAGAAACGGCGGCGCCACGCAGACAAGAGCTGGCCGATTTTTTTGCCAGTGTGTGTGTGGCTAGCTTTTGCGAGCTCCACCAAGAAGGCCTCAGCGTGCGGGGCCAGCGAGCTGAACTCGAAAACGGCGTAATGAACAAAGCGAAGCATGCCGGCGGCGTTTCGGACACCCTCGTCATACTTCTGGATTTTGTGGCGCCCTGTAGCCCGCAATGCAGTCGTTGGATCCGAGCTTGACACGCCGAGGATAGGGGCAATGGTGGTATCGACAGCAACCGTGTTCCCGCGGATACCACCACACCCCAAAAGCCCAACATCGGCCGGCCGGCCGTCGCTGCCCTTCGAAAGAGAAACGAGCACCGACGGGTCCGTGAGGATCTGGACACCCACGCCCATGGCGGACGGACTTCACGTCGTGGCAAACGTCGGAAAGGCCAAGTGCCGCCCACTCGTGTGCGGCGTGATTGGAGTCGCCCCCAGAGCAACGTGCCACGTGATCAGCGTACGCGACCGCCCAAGCTGAAGGAGTGAATTCCACGCCAACTTCCTCAAAACGGACCAGCATTCCTTGTACCGAGAAGGAGCAAAAAGCGCAAGGGCGGGGCTCACCAAGGGAGAGGACAGGAGCCGCCGGAAGGCAAAAAGGGCGGCAAGCGGCAACGCGGAACATGGAATCGTAGTGCTCAGGAGAACGCACGCTCACGGACTTCACCAAGGCGACCCTCACTTGGAGGATCAGTCACCAGGAACGCTGTCGCAGCGCGTAAGAGGCGGCCCCGGAAGCAGTTTCAGTCAGGGCCACTTGTAGGCATACGCGCAGCGAGCTTTGCAAAGCGGACCGTGTGAATGCGGTGGCTCGGGGTTTCATGGACTTTCCGCGTGGAGTGCAAGAGGAAGTCCGAGTAATGCGGGATAGCTTGGAGGTCGGCCACCGAGCGCATCGCAGACGCCGGCTCAGCCCCAGCGTCCGGCTCCGTTATAGTCAACAATCAAGCAAATTGCGAAGGATTCTGCAAGACTAATTAGAGGTCAGTGATGGAATTTCCAACACAGTTGGTTCACCGTACCGTCTAAAACACTACGCCATCAAAATACAGTACCCGGCACTGACCTCGAAAGGTCCGTCTTGCTACAAAAACTAGGCCCCGGGACAGTACGCCCCTGGCAAAGTACTACGTCAGGCGTAATGTCCCGGGGGCGTAGTTGTTTTTTCGCCCCCGGGACAGTACGCATGTCGTAGTACTTTGCTTGCACCTACCCGACTCTTCCCCGTGCTGTAGTCGTAACCAAACCGATCATCACACTCGAGACTTCGTCCCGCCATACCCGTTGTTTGTTTTTCCCCGCCTCCAGGACATGACAGGCACCAGTGAAACCCTTGCAGCGTCTCTACGACGGCCGTTTAGGCAGCGATCCAGTTACGGAAAGCCCCGTACTGGTGCCTGGTACTGGTGTTTTTCCCCGCCCCGGGGACAGGAATGGCACCAGTGAAACCCTTGCGGCGTCTCTACGACGGCCGCTTAGGCAGCGATCCAGTCACGGAAATGCCATGCCATGGGTAGGCGACGCTGCGTTATAGTCAAAGAGCAAGTTGTCGAAGCATTCTGCAAGACTAATTAGAGAACAGTGATAGAATTTACAACAGTGTTGGATCACTACCGTCTAAACCATTGCCATCAAAATACCCGGCACTGACCACGAAAGGTCCGCCCTACCCGCCGGACTGGCCCTACCATGGTAAAAAGAAAGTAAGGTTCGCCCCGGGACATCGGCCGAGGATAGCCGTCCCATCACTTGACCTCTTGCGCCAACTGCAGTCGTAGGTATAGCATATAGGCCGTAGACCATTGCATCATTCGAACCCCGAAGGGTGAATGCATCAACCGGCTATTTAAGCCCAGGACACCCTACGCCCAGGACGATATACGCCGCCCCACCCCCTACGCAAACATGAAGACCGAGGTGGCTAATCTTCCCTGCCTACCTCCCTTTGAAATGTTTAGAGCTGTGTTCTTGGAGTTTCCTTTTTCCCTCCCTGCACCTAGGGTATGCGGGGGTCGACACCAATACGGCTAGATAGTCCTTTTAGCGATGAGAAACCGATGTGCGGCACTTTGCGTGCTGCCCACGGCGTGAACAACGGTCACCCCAGTACCCATCAAATCTTATAAAACCATCATCGTCCTCTAGACTGGACCACTCACTTAGTTTTGTGCTGGCCTCCTGCCTGCACAACCCGCCCTCCCTCCCTCTTGTGTGGCTCTTTGCCGCACATACTCCGCCATTTCACTGTAACTAGCCTGCGCACTGTTTGGCGAATCTTCCCTGCCTACCTCCCTTTGAAATTTGCACGCGCCGTTGACCTTTGACTTTATTGACCCGAAAGCTCAGATAGTTCCGGTTTAATTCCTGTTTGCGATCTTAATTCTACCATGCATCTGACATATCTCACTGCTACTTCTCGTCGCCGCCAACAACGGCAAGACGCGTCGCTTCGACAGGTCGTCGGCTCTTCTGGCTTGCTCTGCCGCTGCTGGTGACGCTGTCAGCGTCCCGCTACGCGTGGAACAGCCACTAGCTGTAGCGACGATCTACATACGATAGACGCGACAGACAGTACGGCCGAGCCCACTGCTTGTGCGTAGGCTGATCCGTAGTGCGAGGATAAGGCCGCTGCTGCTGTGCTCAGCCCCCAACGGCCAACAGAGCCCTTCGCGGAGTCGCGGTATATATTGGTACATATTTCTGCAGCAACTGAGGCTAATATTGTCGGCCGGTGTGGGCGAGCCGGGGAGGGAAGGGCGAGCTTTCGCCGAGGGAGCCCCCGCTCGGGATTTGCTGGCGGATCCGGGAAGCTAAATGATGGGCGGGGGGGAGGAGGTGCAGCGGCCGCCGCCAGGCGTGGACCCGCCGAAGGCGCCGCCACCGCCCTGGGTGCGCACGCTGGGCGCGGCGGGGGGCGGGGGCAGCGAGGGGGAGGGCGACGGCTTGGACTCCACCATCCGAACGGAGGACTACGAGGACGACTTCGAGGTGGAGGATGTCTCGTCCGGCAGCAGCAGCGAGGACGAGCTGACGCAGAGGCCGCCGCGGGCGCTGGGCGCCCAAGATGAACAGGTCCGACCGGCGGGCGGAGGCGGGCGCAGACGCCCCAGCTCCCCTAGAAGAGCGACACATGCACGCAAACACATTCACATACGCATGCACGCACTCGGCGACACATACTGAGGATGGGACCAAAGGACGGGGTAGCCGATCAGAAGCTGGCAGAGGCGCACTAAGGGGCGCGCGGGAACTGCATGCAGAGGGTAGCGGTGTATGCAAAGGCATGGAGTACTTGTGTTGGGGCGACGAAGGTCAGCGACATGTCAAGGCTTATACCGCAGGTGACTAAGAGAGGTAAGCGAGTTAAACGGAAGGGCTGTGGAGAAGCGATGGCCGGGAGGTGCTTGGCGCGCATAGTACGGTGCAATCCCAGCAATGTCAGTAGGGGGAGTGTTTAGGGTGCCGGCGGGCCAGGATGGGAGGAGGAGGGGGGGGGGGGGGGGGGGCGTATGGCGCCCGAACACAAGCTTCAGCATGGCAGTATCCGAGCCAGGCTGCCACTGACCTGCTGTCATGAACTCAGGAAGCAGGCACAAGCGAGGCCGCCAAGCAGGCCGGGGCTCCGCAGGCCACTGTGGCTCTGAGGTCCAGGTGCGCCTGCCTGCACTCGGGCAACAGCCAGCTGGTTCTTTGACATGCCGTTCATCTGCCCATGCACGCCCTCACTCAGAGGCATGGACCCCCCCCCCCCCCCCCCCCCCCCGGGTTGCTCACACACAGTGCGCCCTGACCCCGTGCAGCGCCGCGGAGCTGCCACTGCCGGAGGCATCCTTGTCCCCCAAGGGTATGGGCGCGGGGGAGCTGCAGCCCATGCAACGGCAACTCTTGTGACTCTGTCCCGTAGTCCCAATGCTCACCAGTTAGCCATGTCCTAGTGCCTTAGGCCCCCCCCCCCCCCCCCCCCCTTCCCTCTCCCCCGCCACCCGATTTCGCCGGCAGGGCTGAGCAGCAGCGCTCCTGCGGAGCGCGCACCCGCCGACTCGCTGACCGCGTCCGCGTTTGCTCAAGGGCTGAGCCGGCTCAGCGACATCAAGGCCAGCGTGGACGTGTACGCCACCGACTCGGACGAGGAGGAGGTGCGGCAGCGCTCCAGGGCGTGGGCTAGCCCGCGGCTCCAGCGTCTCCATGCGTATGGGCTTTGTTGCGCCGTTAGCTTTCGGGCGGTGATGTGGGCCCCGCCGGATGCACACCCGCAGGCCGACAAGCAGCGCTTCTTCTCCAAGCTGGAGGACCGCTGGAGGGAGTCGCACGAGTCCGCGCCGCTGGACTACTCGGTGCTGAACAGGTGCGCCGCAGGACCCGCCCGCCTCCCGGCAAGAGCGGGCTGCACACAGACACACTGGCACACAGCGGCCGGCTTGTACTGGACAGGCATGGTTGTGCCCCTGCCGCACAGGCTTTTGGACAGCATTGACTCCACGGCCGGCGACCCCGGGCTGGCGCAGCTGCTGGAGGCAGCTGACCCCGGCGCCCAGGCTGAGGAGGCCGACAGGTGCCCCCCCCCCCCCCCCCCCCCCCGGCCCCTGTGTCCTGCGGGCTCTGGCTCGGCCCAGCGCTACAGTATGTGCAAAAGGCGGCCGCATGCCACGATAGTTTCCCTGAGACCCACCTGTGGTGCAGGTCACCGGCTCCCAAGGTGCAGGCTAGTACCGAGGGCGGCTCCGCTGAGGGCGAGGACAAGGGAGCCGCTGAGGGTGAGTGGATGTTGCTAGCCTCCGGCGCAACCGAGGCGGGGCGTGAAGGGGAGCGGGAGGGGGCGGGAGCGGCGGGAGGGGAGGGGGGGCTGTCTGACGGCTGATGGACTCACGGGCGGCGGGCGGATGCGCGGATTCGCGACAGGGGCGGGGGCGGAGCAGGCAGCCGCCCCTTCGAGGCCGCCCACGGGGCGCAGTGGGGTGCTGAGCTCGCTGGGGTCTCCCACCGCAAAGGTGCCGCGTCCGCTGCCTGCGCCCTCCCTCAGCTTGCGCCCTATCGCCTGAGTAATGAGGGAGGGCGGGTGTGGTGGGCCGCACTGACGCACTGCGGCGGCGGCTGGCGCAGGCACTCAAGCGGCCCGGCTCCGTGAGGAGCAACCTGGGGCAGGCGGCCAAGGAGCGGAGCCCCACTCCTCCGCGCGATTCGCCCGCCAGGGACGATGCAGAGCCTGCTGTCGCTGCCCCGCCAGACCAGGTCCACCCCCCTTCCCCCCCTCGACAGACACCGACTCATGTAGCTTGGCCCCTCTTCTGCCCTCCCAGGGCGCTCAGCGCACCGGCTGTCTCATGCCATGGTGACGTGCGCGCAGGAGGAGGCAGCAACAGCTGCCAACGAAGTGCCGGATGCACCATCGGAGGATGCAAAGCCGCATCAGCGGGCAGGGCGAGGTGTGCCTTGCATGGCATGGCGCTACTAACTCCCCCCCCCCATCCCCCCCCCCCCCCCCCCCTTTCGACTCTGTCCCTGGCTGGCGCCGATGGAGGCGGTGGGCTGGGGCCCTCACTCCCCGCGTGCTTTGCGGCTGCGCAGGCAAGAAGCTGCGCGCGCTGAAGCAGCACCAGCAGCGGCGGCGGCGGACCTCCGCGTCCGTGTCGGCTTCCATCTCTGAGCGCTCCACTCTCTCCGGCTCGGCGCCTGCCAGGTGGGCTGCCGGGCGCGCCGTCCAGCATGGCATGCGTGTGTGGTGGGCAGAGGGGGCTGCGGCTGGCGGCCAGGAGGCGGGGGCGCGGGTGTTTGATGAGGGATGGGTGTGCGCCCCGCTGGCGGCAGCCCCCGGCACAGACACTCACAGGCGGACGACGGCGCGCTGCTGGAGCGGTTTGCGGAGCTGGAGAAGCAGATGGCGGCGATGGGGCCGCACGCGGACGCCAGGTGCCCCCCCCCCCCCCCCCCCCCCCCCCCCCCCGCCCCCAACTATCACCACCACCACCAACACCGTCTCCACCACCACCTTTCTCCGACGCCCTGCCCTCCTTTTGAGCCTCGGCACGGGCTGTGTATGCTTTCACCCGCCATGGTCACCGCCATGAGGAGGCTTGAGGCCATGAGGACCTACTGAGGGCAATGGGAGGGTTCCCGCAGATCGGCAAGCATCACATACCCGGATGCCCCCCCTGACAGCCCAGCATGATATGTCTCTGCAGCCATACCCATGAACCTCTGGATGTGGATCCTTGTCTCATTGCGTGTGCGCGTAGGACAGTACAGATTGCGAAGTGTACGGATTGTTCTGATTGTTGTATTGCGGATTGTTCTATTGCGGTTCTATTGCGGGTTGTTCGGATTTTTCTGTGCGGACAGTACAGATTGCAGACAGTACAATTTGTTCTCTTTCTTTAGCTAGGTAGGGAAGCGAAGGTGGGTAGTCGGAGGTTTTAGGCCACGGTTTTCATACATACATACACATGCATGCATATCCCGGCAACCAGTCTTCAGTTATACCACGGATGGGGGTGATCGATCACGCATGTTCGTTGATCCCATTGTGCATCTGTGTTGATTTCGTGGCGGAACCTCTGGGACAGCTGCCTTATGTGTGTCGTGGGCGTGTGTTCAGGCACGTGATAGGATGAGGTGTGATGCGCTGCAGCGACTGCCTCTTGTAGTGTCCATGGGTTCGCGCTTGTGTGTGTGTTGGGGGGGGGGGGGGGGGGGGGGGCGCTGTTGTCAAGCATCTCAATACCTCCCATTGCTATTGCTCTCTGCCACCGCGCCATTATCTGCCCGCGCCGCGCCCCCTGTCAGAGTGGCTGATATGGCGCATGTGGGGGTGTGGTTTGCGTGCGGCCAGCGCGTCCTGGCGACAGCGCGAGGCGCAGGCGCGCGTGCACAGCCGCGAGCGGCGCGAGCTGGAGATCCTGGTGGAGAAGGGGCGGCTCGCCGCGGAGGCCGGAGGCGCGCGCGCGGCGGCGGCCGCGGCCGAGTCGGAGGCGCGGGAGCGGGGAATGCGGGAGGGCTACGAGGCGCGCCTGCGGGACAAGCAGCGGGAGCTGTCGGCCGCTCAGCTGCGCCTGCAGGTGGGTTGGTGTTCGGTTGGGGTCTCTTCTTACTTTTCCCCACAGATTCAGGGTTGTAGTCTAAGGTTATAGGTTTCTGAACCCCTAAAACCCGATACACATATGTAGGGGGAGAGGGAGGGGGGGGGGGTGCATAAGTCTCCTTGCCAACTCCCCCCTCCCCCCCCCCCCCCCCCCCCCCCCCCCGGCAACACACACTTGCCCCTCACGCGCGGGCTCACTCTGCGGGCGGCAGGAGCTGGAGAGCGCCGCGCCAAAGGGGCGTGTGCTAGCGGAAAACGCGACGGTGGTGACCCTCACGGAGAAGGAGCTGGCGGGGCTGCGGCAGGTGCGGAGCCGCTGCTACCCCCCTCCCCCGGCGCCCCTGCTATGAAGCGATGGACATCATAGCGCCATGGGGCAGCATGGCTATGCGCGCGTAGAAGCATCAATGCTTGGGTGCATTAGTGGCGTTGGGGGCGGCGACGCTGGCCTCATCGAGCGCGGGGGCGGGGAGAGGCAGCCCGGGCGGTGGCGGGGCTGAGGCGTCGGGTTGACATGTTCCCGCCCCGGCAGGAGATCAAGGAGCAGGAGCAGCTGATCGCGGCGTACCAGCAGGAGAACGAGGCGGCCGTGGCGCAAATCAAGGTGCGGCTCACCGTTGGGGAGCCGATGGGCGATCCTGCTGCTCTTTCTCGCCACCATCCTGACGGTCCCTTGGTGTGGGGATGGCCTTGCGTGCCCGGCTTTGCTTCAATCTTTTCTGTTGAGGGGGGTTGAGGGGGGGGGGGGGGGGGGGTCGCGATGTCCGCTGTTTGGCTTTCGTGGTGGGCGGGACCGTGCGCGGTGCTGAGCGCCGGGCGGTGGTGCGGGTGTGTGGCAACAGGAGCTCAAGGAGGCGTCCAAGCGCCAGGAGGAGCGCCTGGTGGGGGACATCTCACGTCTGGAGGGGCAGCTGCTGGACCTCAAGGAGAAGGGCGCGGCCGCGGTGCAGGTGGGCTCGCGATTGTCCCCCCCCCCCCCCCCCCCTGCTGCGGCCCCTGCGACGGCTTCG
Source organism: Tetraselmis striata (assembly GCA_006384855.1). Classification (NCBI taxonomy): domain Eukaryota; kingdom Viridiplantae; phylum Chlorophyta; class Chlorodendrophyceae; order Chlorodendrales; family Chlorodendraceae; genus Tetraselmis; species Tetraselmis striata. Next base: position 23,872 of record VCJN01002653.1, read on the forward strand.
TGTGACCCCCCCCCCCCCCCCCCCCCTGCCCTCCTTCCACATCCCCAGACTGCGGGCACGAAGCTGAGGGAGAAGCTGGCGCTGGAGACGGAGATCGCGGCGACAAAGGAGGCGGCGGCGGAGAAGGAGGCCGAGCTGCGCGGAGAGATCGAGAGGCTGCGGCGCGAGAAGCGCGAGCTGGACGGCAAGGTGGGGTCGCTGGGATGGTTGGTGGCCAAGGTGGGGGTGGGGGGGGGGGGCATCCTGGTCTGACAAATGGGCGCCGTGGGGCTTGCAGATGGGAGGGGTCGACCTCCAGCGGATGGAGCACGAGGACAACCTCGTCAAGGTGGGCGTGCGGTCCCATGCGCCCGTTGCCCTGCCGCCTGTCTGTCCCTCACCCCCACCCCCACCCCCTTCAGAGAAAGAGAGGGAGTAACTTTAGATATGGACAGCCTCAAATGGCTTACGGTGAACACATGGTGGCTCAAGCGCCGTGCGGTGACCTCGACCTGCGCAGACTGTGCGCGCCGAGATGGACTCGCTGAAGGAGAAGCAGGCGGAGAGTGTCCGCGAGATGGAGGCCAAGTTGGCGTGGTGCGCATTTGGCCCGCGCGCTGGCTGTTGAAGGGGAGAGGGAAAGATTGGGCCTTCACATCTGGTGCAAGAGGGGACTGACCGGCTACTATTGTGGTCCGCTGCGCAGGTACGCGGAGAACCAGGAGATTCTGACGGCCAACGACCAGCTCATCCAGCAGCAGGTGAGCCCTGGCGACAAGCCCCCCCCCCCCGCTCCCCCCCCCCCCCCCCTCCCTTCCTTTCTCTGCACTTTTCAGCGTGCTGCTGCTGCTGCTGCTTCTTCTGCTCATAGCAGTGCTCGAAGCCTCGAACATCCCCTCGCTGTCACGCTGGTACGCAGGCGGATACCATCGCCGAGTTGGAGAAGCGACTCCGGGCGTACGAGGGCGAAGACGGCAAGGGCACGGCGACGGTGAAGAAGGTAGGCGCTCAGCGCGGATCTCTGGGCGACTACCGCTGACGTCGACACCTCATCCCTGTGTCGACCTGTGCCTTTGAGGTCAGGGCGACTGCATAATTGCGGGGCTACGGTGGGCGACTGACATCGTCGGGGTGATAACAGGTGAAGCAGCTGCAGAAGCAGCTGGAGCAGCTGCAGGAGGCGCTCACCAGCCGCAACCCCACCTCGGTCGCCGCGCTCGTTCATGCGGCGCGCCCCACACTGGAGGAGACGGAAGAGGTGCGCACACTGCGAGGCGCCAATATGACCGGCTGCCCTCTTCCACACGCGCCTAGTGGACTTCTGGGAATCCCCAATGCGACTGCTTTGGCGCAGCGCCTCGGTGCAGCTTTTTGAGTATTGATACCCCCATCTCCTGCTTGCCGCGGGGCAGGTCCGCGAGATGAGGGCGAACGTCGAGAATCTGCGGCATCGACTGAGGGCAAAGGTCGGCTCCCTGCTGCTCCGTCTGCTTACCTCCATTGCTCGGCGTGCCTTTCCAGCCATTGTCCGACAATATTGCTATCAAATGATCAGTCATCCAGTTCGCCAAATTGAGTTGTCGTCGAGGCGCACGGTCGAGTGGTGGCGAAACCTTGCATCTGTTCGAGTAACGGCCGCTGTCGAGTCTCCGCTGATCGTGCTGCTGCCGGTGATTCCGCCCCCAGGACGAGGAGATGGAGCGCAAGCTACGCGCGCTGCGGCAAGAGCACGAAAAGGTGCGGTCGCAGTTCGAGGTGCGGCAGACGGCGGCGGAGGAGCGCGAGAGCCGCGCCGACATGCGGCGGATCAAGGAGATGGAGAAGCAGCTCGCAGATGTGCGGCCGCGCTTGAGGCCCACGCCTGGCCTGCTCATTGCGCCTGCATCGCTGCGTGGGGTGCACCCCCGTGTCTTGGGTGGACTTCCCCGTATTGCCCGCCTATAGTACGAGTTTGCTAAGGTCCTCGTACGGATTGGTGCGAGGCAATTTTGTGCGGCTTGGAGCAGCTCGCGGTCCGGGTCATCTCGCTCACGGCGACACTTGCTTGGCACAGGTCCGAGCATTCTACCAGAAGAAGGTCAAGGCTTTGACGGAGGATCTCGCCGCCAGCAGGTGACGTGTTGTGCTGACCGAAACACTCGGATACTGAGGTTGAAATTATCGTTCGGAAAGTGGGCGGCAGCGTCTGAAACTCTGAGTATCGACAGGGACGCGAACGAACGGGCGTGTTATTCGAGACGGCTCTCGAGTGTTGCGAGTGCGTTCCAACTGCCTTGTCGCTAACGATCTCGCGGTGTGGCGGGTTGCATCGCAGGCGGGCCGTGGACGCCGCCATGGCTGCTCCCTCCGATACCGGCGTTCGCGGTCGGCGCGGACTACCCTCCGCCAGCGGGCGTCGCACGGCCGCCAACCGGCAGCGCGCAGAGGAGGAGGAGGATGCCCCTGCTGCGTGCAGCGACGAGCGATCGGCCGACGCGGCTGAGATCGCCAGTCTCAAGGTGCGTGGCTGGCTGCCCTGTATTCGATAATTACTTGCTAGAATGTGGCCTCACGCTCCGCCGCGAGCAACATATACCGACAAACGGCGTGTCCTATTGTACCGTAGCCCACAGCGAAGGCTTTGTACATTGATTTGTTCGTTGGCGGCGGCAGCAGCGATGGTGCCAGGTAGCGTTCCCACCGTCGAATGATCCTGCAAATAAAGACTACGCACATAATTCTGCCTCGCGCAGGAAGAGATCGCGCGGCTGACGACGCAACATCAGCGGGCCAGCCAGCGCCTGGACTCGGTGACATCAGGTGCGAAGGCGATTGCCCGCCGCTGGAGGAGTCCTGCGTGACGAACATCATTTTCCGTGCCTATTGCTCCGACCTCCTCTATTTGGGATCTGAATGCATGCCTGCCTCCGACAGAACGACAAGCGACGGAGGAGGGCGCTGTCGTGGCCCTAAGGCGACAGGTGAGGAGGGGCTGGCGACGTCGATTGGGGTGGTACAACGTCGAGTCGGGCCAAGAGGATCCTCAAGTCTGTCCCCGAGTCGAGAAAGGCTTGGCTCGTCTCGGCTCGGCTCGGCTCGGCTCGGCTCGGCTCGGCTCGTCTCGACCGCTCGACATGGCTGAACTCGTCGATACGATTGCGCTGCCACATTTCACCTCATGCAATCGGCGACGGCTCGATTGTCTGACGAGGCAGTGGCTGCGTCCCTCAGGTCCGCGAACTCTTGGAGGAGCGCAAGCAGCTTACCCAGGCGCTCCAGGTCGGGCTGGCGCCGACGCTCTTATCGGCTCATCCGCATGGCGCAGTGGCCGACACTGGCCAGGTTCCCAGGTACTAGCAGCAGCACTGACGTGGCCAGGTGGTGTGTGGCTGTGCGTGCAGGAACGGCACGGAGGGTTGCCGGAGGAGGTGGCGAGGCTGCGCGGCGAGGTGGAGGAGGCGCGTCGCCGGGCGGAGTCCGCCGAGATGGCCGCCACCACCATCCAGCGAGCCCACACGGAGGCGGTGCGTCGCTCATCGCACGCTCACTCTCTCTCTACTATGAGAATGACGCTCGCCACAACACGCCCCGCTGAGTCGATCGCGCACCTCCCCGCTGACTGTGCATGCGGCGCATGGGGCGGTGTTTGCGGACAGGTGGAGAAGGCGACACGTGCGGAGGCGGCTCACGAGCGCGCTCTGCGCCACCTTCACGAGGAGCACGCGGAGCGGGTCCACGAGGTAAGCGAACTTGGCACAGCAGGCCATCCCAGTACACTGATCCAGGGCACTATCAAGGCCGTAGTAGACACATTCAGGGGCCGCGCACAATCCTTAGTCGTTGGTACATTTCACTAATTCGCCGGCCGGCCAACCCAAATGAATGGTACTGCTGCATACCATAGCGGCACTCGTGGACCCTATCTACCTGTGGGCATCCGCCACGACACCGCCCCGGGGCGGGGCAGCACGGGCAGCCGGGTAGTGGCTGCCTGCCGAGGCGAGGCTGCTGCTGAGGGTACTGTGGCACCGCGCAGGTCCGGCAGCAGGCGGTGCAGGCGGAGGCGCGGCGATGGGAGGCGCGGTGCGCAGGTGCCGAGACGGCGCTGCGGGGCGCGGAGGTGTGGCCCGCCGACCCGCCTGCCATTGCGTGCTAGCTGCTGCTGAGCTCCTCACCTTGCCGGCGGCTGCCGACTCGGCCATTGCTGCTGACTAATCTGACCCGTGCGCCGCTCGCGTAGGCCAAGGTGGACGCGTTGGAGGCGGAGCTGGGCGCCGCGGATAGCGGGATGCCGCACGCGCCCAGCGCCGCGCAGTTCCGCGCGCTGGAGCGCAAGATCGAGCAGCTGGAGGTGCGGCCCGTAGGAGGATCGGGGGTGACGGCTGTGTGTGTGCTGTCCATGACTACCATGAGCCCGCCACCGCCCTCCGTGCCCCATGCCATAGACATCTCCCTCACCTGGCCCTTCAAATCTCGTATGGCAATCAATGCTCCGAAACCAGCGCTAGCCAGGCCCCGGGTTATACATTTATACCGCCCTGGCGAGCACTTCCACGACACAGCGCTGCAGCCCGCGTTACAGCGACACTGCGACAAGCGTTCGTAGAATTAAGGGGGATGGGGCCATTTTCTATTGAAGCTACATGTCACATGTGACCGTTTGCATGTGCAATAGGTCACATGTAACCGCCACACATAAGGCCTTTTCTTCAGAGTGCAAACTTAAAAGCGGCCGCGGGAGGTGGCGCATGTTGGCCTATGATGGTGTCTTGGGCAATAGGGGAGAAGAGTCGAGCACGGCGTAGATCAAATTCCAGAGTGTGGGACGTGCCGACACACTTGGAGGTTGGCAGTTGTCGACGTGGTTTTGGCATGTCGCCGGTGTTTTCTGTTACTGTGGCATTGTTTGGTGCCGCATCGCGATGGATTGGAGGCGATGGTTCCCCACATGCTGCTTAGAGACAGTGCCAACGGTCAAAAAAATACAGTAACAGAGGGAATAGGGGGCTTGCGGAGTGCCAAATGGGCACAGCGAACCTGTGACCTGTCGCTGCGTCCAAGTGTTGGACAAACCCCGAACATTCTTGGCGGGGGCGGTTGTTCTCGTCCATTACTCAGCATGGGGCAGCCGGGCCCACTTGGGGTATCTACCAGGGTTGGGCTGCAGTATCTACTGCACTGCAGCCTGCAGTACTTCCCGAAAAGGGGCTGCAGTGCAGTTACCCAAAGTGCCCCAAATATATGCCCCTCCCTGTCCCGCCCTTCCCTATAATCAGCAGTTTCAGTGCTACTGCAGCCTGCCTGCAGCCTGCAGTACTTGAAAGTGGACTGCAGCCCAACCCTGGTATCCACCACGTGCAGGCGACGCACTTGTGCGGCACATACCTGATTTGCAAGGCCGGGGGAATGATGTTACATAGGCGCTTGAACACTTAGTCGAAGATTTGGAGTGGAAGGGGGCACCTGTGACCCCGCGACAGATTGAATGGACAGGTATACGTCTGTATGGGTAGACCTCGGCCGCTCCTAACTGCCTGCTCGTGCCCACTCGTAACTCTGCATTGCAGTGGCACTGCACTTGGGTGCATGCTCCGAAACCAAAACTTGGCACTGGATGAGTATTACGGGAAAAGTTGGGTGGGCAGTGTAAAGGACTCGTGGTTGTCCCTTAGCCCTGCGTAAGCCCAGAACTGCCTCAGAGGAGGTGTTCCCCGGGAGGGGAAGGGGGTGGGTTGGGGGGGGGGGGGGGGCATCGCCGACGCCGCTCGCCGCTTGCGGGTTTCGCCACCCTGACACCCTGGCGCCGCCTCCGCTGCGAGCAGGAGAACGAGCGGGCGAAGGAGCAACGCTGGCAAGGCGTCCTGGAGGAGACGCAGGAGGTGCACGGCATGCAGGCGGCGATGCAGCAGCGAAAGTGGTGCGCCGACACCCCCCCCCCCCCCCCTCCCCCCCATGTATGTCCCTAGACTATACATGGTGTGTAATTGTGTTCTCCAGCTGGGCAAGCGGCTGTCGCTAACCTTGTCGGTCGGCGCCGCAGGGAGATGGCGCTGCAGGAGAAGAACATGGAGATCGAGCGCTTCCGGCGCGAGCTGGACACCATCCTGGCGGTGGCGCAGGACCTGGCGCAGCGTCAGCAGCAGCCCGGCGCCGGCGTGGCGGGGACTCGGCCGGCCACCGCTGCGCCCCTGGCGACACGGGACCCAAACGTGTCGCCGGGGCCCCCTGTCGGCCTCACCGCTGCCTCCGCGGAGTTTTCGAAGCACCGGCAGCGCACCCGCTGGCGCCCCCAGGGCGTCCACGGCGACGGGATCGATGACGAGGAGGACCCGAGCGGCTGGGGATGAAAGCCAGGTAGACCGCATTTTGCTTTAATGGTACATTGCCATTACATTAGGCCACTGCTATCACGCCCCCGCCCCACTGTCCGAGTAGGCGGCCCCAGCATGCACGCTGGTACTGAACGGGCGACGCTGCGGCACTGTAGTGATAAAACGACTTGGCAAGACTGGATTTCATGCCACATCCCGCCGTGCTGCTGGCTGCCGCTGTTGTCGTAATCCCGCGCCAGACGTCATGACCGCAGATGTATGTGGAATGATGCGAGGCGGGGCGGGGCCTCAGCGCTTGCAAGCATGATGCTGGTCCCAAAAGGGTCGCCAGTTGCCATCATTTGAAGACTCATCAGCATCATACATATCGTGACGAAAATACGGCATCAGTATATATATATGTATGTATATGTATATGTATATGTATATGTATATGTATATGTATATGTATATGTATATGTATGTGTATATGTATATGTATATGTATATGTATATGTATATGTATATGTATATGTATATGTATATGTATATGTATATGTATATGTATATGTATATGTATATGTATATGTATATGTATATGTATATGTATATGTATATGTATATGTATGTATATGTATGTATATGTATATATATATATATATATATATGTACACACACACACACACACACGCGCGCTTGCGCACGTGCGCACGTGCGCGGCAAGTTTGGTGATGGCGCAGCCATATAGCCTATATAATATATATGTATATAAACATATATATGTACATATAGGCTGCACGTAAGGATTGCACACTGGCCCAGTTGGGCACAAGGCTGCGTTTGGTGTTGTGTGAAAGGTTGCTATGGCTATTCTCCTATTTGTATCTGCGCCATCAATAAGCAAGCAATGGCGGCGAAATATTGTTTTTGGAAGGGGCGGCACGGTCGCGCGCAACGCGCGCTCTCCGCTTGGCAGTCGACTCGCCGCGCTCTCCGATCGGCGTTTTGAATAATTTAAGGTATATTTTGTCGACTTCGGAGCTGTGGTGACAATGGCGGCGAAATGATGTTTTTGGAAGGGTCGGCACGGCCACGTTCGTCGCGCGCTCTCCGCTTTAGCAGGCAGTGATAACATACGTGATTATTCAACGCGGGGGCCTACCAACAGCTGTTGCGACAGTTGAACCAGCTGGAGAATCGTTGCCCTCCAACAGGCAATAACCGCCGGAGCAACGGAAAAAGAATATCAAGCGACACTAGGTCAGGGTGGAGTTGGCCGCGGGGGTCGTAGGAACCTCGGCTATCCCAATACAAATAGTTAAAAGGTCTACAAGATCCGGCTCAGTTCCGGATTTTAAATCGCTCCTGCCCACCTCTCCCTACGCGATTAGCCAGAGGAGTAGGAGTATAGTCTAAGGTATTGGCTGCTCTTCGATAATCTCGAATATATCGATGAAGTTATATAGCCGGCACCTCAGACTGATGGCGAAGACTATTGTGCGTCGGGAGCCACTTCGAGCAAACAATAAAATGTAATGTGTTTACATCTCGATTGATTGTGGCCCAACTCGTCCAAAAACTAATTATTCTACGCCTAGGACCGACAGATGCTGCTACATGTGAAGCAGTTGAAGAAGCATTATTGCGCACCAACGGGCAACAACCGTAGCAGTAGCAGCGGAGAAAGAAGAGCAAGCGACACTAGCTAGGTCAGGGCGTAGTGCGCCGCGGGTCTTGTACCAGGAACCTATGCTATCCCACTACAATAGTTAGGATGTCTGCAAGATCCGGCTCAGCTCTGGCTTTTTAATAATCGCTAAGATATCGTCAAGACTCTCGTCTCGCTCCCGCCCGCTCTTGGCATCATCACCCGCATGCCGTTGCCCGTTCGCATCATGGCGCACAATGCGAATCGTCCGGCAGAGGCTGAGGGGGACACTCATCACCTTGAAAACCCAGTGGAGCTAGCGAGCGAGCTTCGCAGTGTGGGAGTAGACGGGCATACCGCGATTGATTGGCGGCGTCGCATGCCAAGAGTTGCGGAAGTTCACAAGGATTTTGTTAGCAACAATGATGGCGGCAGCAAGAAGCTGACTATGTTGGCACGCGACCTTTCGGGGCGAGAGCAGCTGGTGGTGTTCAACTCGGCAGCGGACCATGCACGCTATGTGGCGTTGTACGACAGCGTTTGGTACGCATTTCGTGCAGCGGCATGCCGCCGGCACGGTGCGGCGCACCGCAGAATGATGGCAAGAGTTGCCCCCACGCACCATCCGGTAACGCCCAGCACTGCGGCAACCACAAGCCACACGGTATGCAGATGTTGGCCAAGGACGGAAACGGGCTGGTAGCCGCCCATCCGGACGGTGTCGATATATAGTATCTGTGCGAAGACACCCGACGAACATATGGCCGTCGATTATCCGGCGGAGGTGTTGGTGCGGTATGTGTGTGTTGTGCGTGCGGCGCGGTCAAGTCGTGTGCCACGGGTAGTGTCCATGAGGTTGTCTATGCGAACACAGCTGCCGTGTATGTTTGCTCGACGGTGTGTTATGAGACACGCCATGAGTGAGGCCTGCTACTCGGTGATGAACTCGGCCAAGACAACGAGCCGTTGGTACCACGTTCGGCTCTGCGCATGTCAGTGCATGCGTCGCTATATCCCACGAGCCGCAGTCCGCCCACCACCCCCGGGGATGGCATCGACCTCCGGAGCTGGACGCCGTCCGGCACCGCCTGTCGGCGAGCCAAGCCCCATGTTAGTGCCGTGAACCAAGACCGAGCACTATTGGTACCATTGATGAAGATGGTCCCGGGAAAAAGAGAGGGGGTCGCCACCCGTATGGACGAAGTCGAGCAGTCACTGCCGGTCACCAAGCGCACACCTCTCGCCAAGGCGAGAGGGTGGGTTGGGGGGGGGGGGGTGGGGGGGGGCACCAACCCATGCGCGCCGACCAGCCTTCGGCGCCTCTGCCTACCGGACCCATGCAACCAGCACCAGGGCGTCAAGTGACGTCCGTCACGGATGTCAACCCAAGTGCAACGACCCCCGGGCTGCCGCTCACCGAGCCCACATCCGCGGACGCTCACGAGCTATGTGGAGTTTATGGGGGCAAAATCCAGCACCGAACCGGTGGGCCAATCGGTTTCTATGCTGGGGCGTTTCATGCACCCATGCGATTATATGGAGGTCGATCATACGGCTCGTGGAACGGGCGATATACGGGACCGGCCTTTCAGGAACTGCTAGGCTTTAACCGCGCGCACTTCTCGATTCACCCCCACCGGGTCGAAGCCTACCGGAGTAGTAGTTTCATCGCCTACGGCCTACCATCAAACCGGGTTCTAAGCGTGCGCGACATGCCGTGGTTCGACGCCACGTCCCTGTTGGGAGCTCTCGCCGCTGCGAAGGGGGTGGCGAGAGTGATGGTGCGGGTGCGATTGATGTACGGGGTAGTCGAGCTAACTCTGGAGGAGGACCGAACTCGCCCGGCGGCGGGGGCATGAGCTCAGTTGGGACGATGTCACCTACCGTTACCGGTGCAACATGTATGACTACGATTTCCGGGAGCAAGCAGACCCCAATTTCGACCCCGGGGGCCAACTTATCCATCACGTGGTGACGCAGATGTTGTTATTCCCGCGGCGAACAAGGCTCCCCACCTCCATGACGACCTGCGGGACGAGCTCAACCCGTTTCTTGTCGCAACATCAACGCGTTATGGATCAAGGAGAACGCGACAGCCCTCCCGGCGGGAGGCGGCTTGCAATCACGTGCCATCGCAATTTGGTACAGCCCCCGCGGAGGAAATGCATGCCTTAATGTAAATAAACGCGATTCCAATCGGCAATTGTTCCCTATGCTAATGATACCCCGTCGTACGGGGCGCACCTTGCAAGACTTGCGAGGCGCTAGTTCTCGTTGCGCTCATATTCAGCATTGTGTCGAGCAGACACACCCACGGGTTCTGGCATGGGCGGGCGTGCACCTAGAACTAACTTACCGGCAAGCGGCAGCGGATAACGCTATTGATGACGCCGCGCGATGAGCGCACGCGCCGGCGTACACCTAGCTGGACCAACTAGTGTTCACCGACCGCGCGCCGTTGTCTACAGTAGTGTACATGTTTAGGTACCTTAAATCTCCGAGTGGCGGCCGAAGTAGCCTCGTACCCTTGCGACGCGTACGATCGCGATGCGTATGCTCACTTTTTGGACGAAGTTAACCGGCAGCTGTTCCCTATGCAGATGACGCCCCGCCGCAGGCGGCGGATACATGCCGGTGCCAATGCCTCGCAAAACATGTGAGGCAGGCGCTAGTTCTCATTGCAGCACCACTGACACCTATGTGTCGGTCATACGCACCCGCGTTGATCGACATGAGTGGTCGGAGAGATGCCTATAATTAATTTCCCAGGAATTGTACCGACAACCTATCACGCTATTGATGACGATGCGATGGGCAAACTGCGTGCACGTCGGCATGCACCTAGTTGAGCCAACCGGTGTTGATCCGGTCGCCGTTGTCTATTGCGCAGCCAATAAATATCTGATCGGAGTATGTTAAGAGTCATGCCTAAGGTATTGGCTGCTCATCGATATTTTGAAAATAATACCGATGAAGCTATAGCCGGGACCTTTGACTGGGTAAGAATATTGTGCGGCGGGGGGGGGGGGGGGGGCACTTCGAGCAAACTCTTTAAATTACTGTGTTTACATATGAAATGCGAGTGGCCAAGCCCCTCTAAAACGGTATATTTCCCAACTTTAGGTGAGATGCAGTGGTGCTTATGACAGTGGCTGCGAAATGGTGTTTTCGGAAGGGGCGGAACGGTCGCGTGCAACGCGCACTCTCCGCTTAGCAGTCGGCGTTTTAATAATTTAACTATATATTTCACGCCTGTCGGGCGCCCGGCCCACATGGAGCGGCCCACATGGAGCGGAGGATCCTCGATGCGGCATGCAGGAGGATCCTCGTCGCTCCACGTGGTGGGCGCTGGTAGTCCATAAGACGTGTCCGGTTGGGCGTGGCGGAGGCAAGAGCGGGGTTGTGGCCGGTTGTGGCGGGTCCTTGGATCATGCGACGACCGGGGAACCCTTCGAAGGGCTTTTCAATAATACTCGCTCGTAGTCCCAATAGCGCATGCTGGCGCCGCCGGACAACATCCATGTACCAGGGGGGCTCCTAAACATAATTCATGTACGATCTCAGCCTAGCCTTGCGTCGGCCTCTCCGAGATCCGCCTAAGGCTTGGGAGGGGGTGTGCACGACCCAGACGGGGCCAGCCTACTTGCGAGGTGTGTTTGAAATAAAATCGTGTTCTCGTACCTCGGTACGACCTGCGACCGACATCCAGAAGATCTGAGGTCCCCCCCCTTCCAGTATGTGTTCCACCTGTGAATCAATCGAATCCCGGCTTAATACGGCGGAGTGTTTGGCGGCGCCCTGCGGCCGACCCGCTCGAAACACCCAGGAAACCCTCAGCCGTCCTGAGAACTGATGGGCGAGGGCGGCGAGCGCGAGGAGACGGGAGCCCGGCACTAAAGGCGGGGCATGCGTTCATGGGCGGAGTGGCCGGGCTTGGCAGCGACTCGGGGGCGAGGAGGCAGGAGCCGGGGTGCCCAGAGGGAGTAGCGGCCATGCAGCGGGAGGAATCGGCTGGCGGCCATCCCGGTCCGACCCTACTAGACGGACGGCTATAGCGACGAGGCGTGTTGCAGCGGCGAGCGGCGCGCGTGCGAGCATGACCTGCATGCCGACCACGGAGCGACGACACGCGGACGGGGGAGGGGGGATGCCCGCCTTCCCCCCTCAAGCCCCTCTTGGGGATCCTACCGCAAGTTAGAGCTCATGCGGGCGAGATGGAGGCAGCATCGGCGGACCGCGGCCAAGGCCGGCGGACCGCCACTACCGGCGCGGCGGGGCGATCAGCGTCGCGACTACCTGCGGGATATTCTCAGCGATGACGACGGCAGGTGGAGCCAAGTCGCAGCACAGCGACCAAAATTTGCGCGGCACCGGTACATTAATATATTTACATGAGCTAGCAGCAGAAGGCGATATCAGGAAATCACCCCAAAAAGGGACAATCAGAAAGGTCCTCTACAACGACTGCGAGGTGGAAGCAGCAACATGAGAAGACGCAGAATGGGCACGAGCCCACGCATCAGACTTGGCCATCTGCACACCGGCAGCGAGAATGCCACCCAGGGTACTATGCACGCAGGCCGAGACCCGCTGCAACAGCCCCCGCCGTATGCGCGACAGGTGACGGCGGAACTCAGCAGGTTGGCTGGCTACAAAGTTCCGAAGAGCCTGAACGGATTTACCACGAAGGAAGCATGAGGTCGGGGCGGAAGGACCGCCAGGGAAGTTGCGCACAGCCAACAGCACCGCGAGGATGTAGACCACCGTCAAAGCGGACTTCCCGAGACGGCCGCGGTCCTCAACCACAAAAGGGTAGTACCGGTGAACACCCTGCACTGGGGCGGACGAAGACGCCCGGTCCGCTGCCAACTTACCATGCTCCGCCTCGGTCGCCGCGATTCCCGGGGTGCACCAGCGGGGGTGGTTGCTCCAAGTGGGGGTCGTGGAGGACACGCACGCGAAGTCGATCATGTAATCGCACACCGGCCCCCCATTACGCCCGTGGTAATCCCGAAAATAGCACAGATATTGATCACGTGATGGAAGGAGGCGGGGCTCCGAAACGAAAGAGGAGGGCCGGAATAAGCTTGGGCAATAAATCCAGTAAGAATTGTTAGTGCGTTTTAGGTGCCATATCTCGCTCAAAATGGAGGGGGGGGGGGGGAGTTTGATAGCTGGCCCTATCTGGCCCAAAGTTGACCCCTTGATCCAGACCACTCCATGCACTTTGCATTTCTGTGCGACGACACGCTCACTTGTGACCAAGCTGTGGAGTCAAGGTTCTACAACAGCACAAACACGCAGCACATGACCTGTGGTGACGCAAAGATCGACCTAGATCCTATGCTCTGTGAGTGAGCTTGAGTTTTTTGAGGCAGTATTTCCTAGTCACATGGTAGCTAGGATAGCTGAGTGCATGACCACTAGAGGCCGTGAGCTCAAGTTTTGGAGGTGTCACATGGGGAGTGCTGGCGTTTATTCCTAGGATACAACATGGCCATCATGTTGTTGCACACCGGCCGCCCAAAAGAATATCTATGGTTAGGCAAGGACAACAAAAAGTATGAGGGAGCACTTTTCATTGCTCCGGAGCTAGGCCGGTTCGGTCTAGACTACTCTCGCTTTGTGAAGCCGATGCCTGTTTCACGCTGCCCACCCACGGGGACTTGGACGACCCTTTTGATCCGATCCGGCTGTTCACCGAGGCGTGGGACGATGCCATCCGCGCGTCCCTGATTAATGGCCCCCTTCTCACCGTGGATGAATCCATGGCACTATGAAAGGGCAAGCGCGGAAAGCATCTGGTGCAGCTGCATGCCTGGGTGGATGTTTGTGGGGCGGAAGCCCACCAACATGGGCCGTGAGTCACACACCACCGCAGACTGCGACACAGGCTGCATCATCTATGTGGAGCCGTATGAGGGGAAGGAGGCCATGGCGGACAAAGAATTCTGCAAACATCAAAAGCCATGCGCTGCACCAAGCCATGGTTCAACAGCGGCCGCACTGTAGTGGTTGACAGCGGCTTTGCCAGCGCGAAGCTGGCCAAGGCGCTTGCGCGGCATGGGATGTTCATGATCGGCAATGTCAAGTCCGGTCATGCTTCTTTCCCCAAGAAGTGGCTGCTAGAGCGGGCCAAGGAGCGCGGGCAGCGTGTCAGCTGCACCAGCACATTCACAGTGGATGGAGCGGATTGGTCACCGTTGGCAGCTGCAGACTGTGACAAGCAGCCAATGGCATTGCTCGGGACAACCGGCACTACTTCAACAATGGGCGAGACTCTCGTTCGGCGCTATTCGGTGCTGAGGGGGGACGGCACCAGCGATGTGGTGAACATGAGCTTGGAGCAGTGGCATATCCATGCCACTTACCGTGAGAACTTCAAGTGGGTGGACATGCACAACAAGCGGCATGGCGCAGTGTCCTTTGAAGATACATGGAAGACTCACCGCTTGTTCATCCGGGAGTTTCAGACATTATTTGAGATAGCGGGGGTGAATGCATATTTGCTTTGGCGGCGCTTCAAGCCGGGGCAAGAGCAGTGCACTTCTGAGATGTTCAGGCGCCGCCTGACCCACCAGCTTCTGCATCATCCGGTGCTGATGCGGGAGATCGGAAAGAGGGACGGTGTCGCTGCGCGCGAGGATTGGAGCACCCAGTGGCGGCCCACAGCACATGCTGCTGCCCAACCCCGCCCGTGGAGGTGACAGCAAGCGGGTCAAGCGCCGTGCATGCAAGTATTGCGGCACCCCCACAGGTTGGAGCTGCGCATGTGCGCATTGGGTGCCCGGCATGACAGCCAAGGAGGTGAGGGAGTGCATGTTTTGCTGCAGTAAGAAAGTAGAACCCATATTGCTTTGGCAAGCACATGGCGGCATCCCCCCCCCCCCCCCCCCCTCCCCCCGCCCCCACCGCCTGGCTGAGAGCATGAGGAAGGCATGGGAGGTGAGGAAGAGCAAGAAGCGTGCAGCGCCGCCTGCACAGGATGAGCTAGCACTGCCTCTGCAACTGAGTAGCAAGTAGCAAGTAGCATGTAACAGCTAGCGCGGGCCAAGCATCCCGCAGCCTGGCGGCCAGCTAGTTGTCGAACTCAAGCTTTGTAATCACACATTCCCTGCCCCTAACATTGCTATGTATTGCCAAGCACTTGCATGATGTGATTAGGTTCATATAGACTGCACCTAAGCTGCAACCCAGCTCAGCACTGGAACAATGTGTGATGTACCAGTACTTTACTACAGTACTTTAGCTTCGCGCCCCGGGGCGATGCTATAAACACCCTCGGCTCAGTATCAAGGTAAACATCATTACAGCCAACTCGCTTGTCTCAGCATCTAAACCCATCTAGGTACTAGGGGCACTCGATTGGGTGTCGATTGGATAATGCTTGTGGCAGCCATGCATGTGTGCATGAGCGGGTTCATGACGGCCAAAAAATGACATCCGAGGGGTCTCAAGGACCACATGTTCTAACTACAGAAAATCCGTGTTGCCGGACCTGCATGCCACCCATACTCACACCCTGCATCATTTAGGTAAGACACACTGAAGATCTCATATGCTCGGTTGGTGCTGAAGTGATTGTTTACATGGTCAATCAACATTCCTAAAATATGTTGTAGCTTCGCGCCCCGGGGCGCGATGCTATAACAAATAGACAGTGTATGGCAGCTGCCCTTTACACAATATATAAACAATTGCAGCACTTTTCCCCTGCTGGACACTGATGTCGATAGTAATTTACACAGTACATCAGCCAGCTACAAAACTTATGGAGGAGCGGGTCAGATTAGAGGGGGGGGGTACCTAAAACACACAAACAGTTCTTACTGGCCTAATTACACCATATGTATTCCCTACTATGGTAAGTTATAGATGGCAGGCTCTGAAAGCAACTCAGTATGAGCGGCGGAGAGTTGCATGCTAGCGCGTTGTGATCAATTTCAATTTCACGCCTACCGACAGTTGATGTTGCACCCGAAGCACTTGGAAGAGCAGCGTTGCGCACCATTGCGCAACAACCGCAGCAGCAACGGAGGAGGAAGAGCAAGCGCCGACACTAGGTCAGGGGGTAGTGGCCCGTGTGGGTTGTAGGAACCTCCGATATCTCACGACTACGATAGTTAGGACGGGGTCCGCAAGATCTGGCTAAGTTCCGGCTTTTTAATCGCCCCCGCCCACCTCGGCCTACGCAATTGGCCAGAGAAGGGGGAGTCAGCATGTTTAAGGTATTGGCTGCGCTCATCGACATTTTGGAATATCGAGGGAGCTAGCAGCGCTATAGCCCGCACCTCAGACTGGCTAAGACAGTTGTGTGGCAGGGGACACTTCGAGGAAGCACTTGAATGTACTACTTATACATATGAAATGCGAGTGACCCAACCCTTCCGACCAAAACAACGACATCCTACTTGTTCATCGCTGGGAACGCTGATGGAATAACCTGTTGCATGCCATATGTTGATGCGACGTCTGAATTGTACGGGTTGAACGGACACCTACTAGCACGCACCCACAGCTTGTTGCGATGCCACTCGGGTACTCAATTTGCTGCCGCGACGATAAATCAATAATTGCACATTCAAAAGGCGTAAATGTTATTATTTAGTAGGTAATAAACGGCTAACATCCGCCTCGTGTCAGAGCAGCGTGACGCCGCGTGCCTGACACAACAACATATGAGCAACATTGTGATTATTGATGAATAATGCAGCAACATGCGATATATATATCGCTGTTGAATACCGCACTGTCTACAATCATGAAGCGCACATGCACGGATACGGCTTGTGTCGGAAATTCCGTCACTAACTCGCAATTAGTTGTTGCTAAGTTGTTCCCAATTAGTTGTGCCTATTAGGCTTGCATAATCCTTCAATCAGTATTTTGCTTGGGGCAATATATCACGGTGTCACCTACCCATGGATTATTTCCTTAACTGGATAGTTACTTAAACTACGGCCGTCGTAGAAACGCGACTGCAATTTCCAAAAGGGTTGTACCACATGCCTTGTTGTCTGTCCGCTCGGTAGAGCGGTGGTCTACTGCTCAGAAGGTTCTCGGATCGATTCCTGGCTCTGTCCTTTTAGGGCAATATCAGCCGGCCGGGACCCGTGTCCCGGCTTGACTCACTTGGTTGATGCATTAGCCCTTCGTGTTTTGAATGAGGCAACGGTCCAATGGCTATGCCAGACCTACGACTGCAGCTGGCACACGAGCTAGGTCAAGTGCTGGGGCTGCTTCTGGCGAAGATCCGGGCGAACTTTACTTCACTTTTTACCAGTAGGATTTCACTTTTGCCAGTCCTGTCCTCCCGGGGGCGGAAAA
This sequence comes from Tetraselmis striata, assembly GCA_006384855.1. Classification (NCBI taxonomy): domain Eukaryota; kingdom Viridiplantae; phylum Chlorophyta; class Chlorodendrophyceae; order Chlorodendrales; family Chlorodendraceae; genus Tetraselmis; species Tetraselmis striata. The sequence goes on from VCJN01002653.1 coordinate 41,116, forward strand.
ACAAACCTGCGCTGTAAAGGATTAATGCACGGGTACCCGTAGTAGACTACAATCGTCGGGTAAAATATGACCGCGCGTGAACTGCCGCCGGGGGGAAGTACCGAGTATGGGAAATATTGCACGGATATTTCGATTCACTGCGCTGTCGATGCACCATCCAATAATACATCCACACTCAAACCTTATGTACTGATAAACAACGTCAGTGTAGGTACGGGATGTATTGAATCGTTATTAGTTAGATGTTCGCTTCTTTAAGTCTGTACTTTGCGCGGCACTAGTGAGTATCCCGTATAAATAGTTAAACTACTCGTCCTCGTTTGACGTACACTACACAGTGGGTATATGACACTTTAACGAATGAAACCGTACGGGATGCAACTTCCATAACGGTACTACCGCAGCACCGGCAGCACTTTCGCGCGGCTGCTGCCGCCGGCGATCCATCAACACCTTGTGGTACAGGTACGGGTTAGCAACGACTATCGCGCGGCACAGCCATCCGGCGCAATCGCCGCTTTGGCCGGAATACACCACAGCACCCCCACCTACGCAACTCGCAACACAGCTTCTCGACACCGCCTCTGTAGGCTACCTGATACGGCCATAGCTCACAACATCTTAGTACAGGCGCCACTGCCTCTATTCACTTCTCACTATATCACGACGACCACAGCTCGCTGGGGGCACCGAGCACACACATCTGTTTTATCCCTGCAGGCGGCGGAGCGCTAATCGCGAGAGGTAACGCACTCGCCCGGTGACGCGTCGCACCTGACGCCTTACGTGCTCGGCAGCACACCGCACGAACGGTGATCGTGCGGGGTGGGCTGACTCTAGGCTCGGCAAGCTCGGCACATGTATACTCTCTGCATTCGGGGGCAGGGAGAGACTGGGGGTGGGTGTGCTCTGGTTAACGCCCGAGCCGTTTTATGCGCAGAAGGGGCTTGATCGCCTTCGGACGTGACCCCCCCCCCCCCCCCCCCCCCCCCCCCCGCCCCCAACTTTTCTCCAAATTACATCCTCTCCTTCCGAACTCCCGGCGACCGACGCGATTTATGTATAGATCTCCTTCGCTTGGTCCTATTTAAACTGTGGTGGTGTGCCAACGCAGGCCGCCTCTCGCCGGCAGGAAGACCAGGAAAACCCCCGTTGGCGCCATGACGCCTATCATGACGCGCCGGCCGGCCGCCACCGCGTCACTCGCGGCGCTGCTGCTGCTTGCGACGATGACGCAGAGCGCGGAGGCTACATGCGCGCGCGGTGAGCTCACGACGTGGTGCGCGGACTCGCCGCTGCAAAGCGACCGCGACCTGTGGGCGCAGAGCGTGACCGTGGATGACGGCACTGGGGCGCTGTTCGTGGCGGGCCACTTCGCGGGGCGCACCAAGTTTCAGAACACCACCATCGCCGCCAAGAGCAGCCTCGACGTGTTCATCATGAAGGAGGTAGGCGATGCGGTCGACTGGGTGTTTTCTATGACGCCGTGGGCGACGCAGGGTGGCGATGACCTGCCTATCGGCTTTATGAGCGAGTACATGAAAGTCCACAGTGTGACACTGGACCCCACCGGCAGCGTACTGTACGTGTCGGGGCACTACTCCGGCGTGGTGGAGGCGGGCGGGAAGCAGATCCTGCGGTCAATGGAGGAGATCAGCCAGGATGTTTTCCTTCTGCAGCTTGATGCTGCCACTGGCGCGCTCAACTGGGCCGTCTCCGTTGGCGGCGACAGCATCGACAGTGTGCACGGGCTGGCGGTGGACGCCGACAGCGCGTACGTGTCGGGCTCTTTCTTCCACATGGCCGAGTTCGGTAAGCAGGTGCTTTACACGCCGCATGGCTTCGAGGGCGCTTTCGTGATGCGCGTCAGCTCGGCGGGTGCGGTGGTGTGGGCGCAGAGCGTAGAGTACCTGCTCCCCGACTTTGAGCTGGCGGACCTGCGCCCGGACAGCCTCGGCCTCGTCAAGGGAGGGCACCTGCTGCGCGTGACCGGCTCGCTGGGCGCGCCCAAGGCCACCGGCATCGCGACTACCAAGTCGATGCCCTCCATGTTCACAACGCTCCTCGACGCCCGCACCGGCACCTACGTCGAGCACTCGCAGAACTTCTTCGCCTACTTCAGCGCCACGCTTATGACCGCCGACTTCGACGCGGAGGACAACTCGCTGGTGGCCGTCTTCTGGTGCGACGAGGCCAACGAGGGTGTGGTGGTGGACGCCGGCCACGCGCTCTGGTGCGCCGACCACCACGAGAGGCTGATGACGCTCAAGCTCGACCTCGCGGACAAGCCCTCCGACTCGCGCGTGGTGTTCCTGTCCGAGCTGGCCGACGCCTTCGTGCTCGGCAACGGCCGCTTCCTAGAGCCCTCCGTCAGCGTCGCGCAGGCCCACGGCCACACCTACCTCGTCGGCTCCTTCGAGGGCATGGTCACCTTCAACGACGCTGCTGGCCGCACCGTGCGCAGCTCCACCCCCCGCGTGTTCCTCGCGCATCTCTCCCCCGACGGCGCCGTCCAGGGCGTGGAGGTGCTTGGAGGCGAGTCTGGCGTGATGCTTGTCACCGGTCTCGCACGCAACAAGCGCACCGGCGCGATCGACTTTGCCGGTGTGTTCAAGGGCGCCAGCACCCTGGGCGCTGGCCTTGGCATCAAGGCCAGCATGCCCGACAAGTGGGACGTCTACACTGCCAGTGTCGCCCAGACCGCCGCCAACGTTGACCTCTTTGATCTGTACGCTGATCCTGCCAGCTCTGCGGTCATGGGCGCGGCTTCCGTGGCCGGCACCAGCGTGGGCGTACTCAACAGCCTGCTGAACGTGGGCGGTGGCGACCCCAAGTAGGGAGCCGAAGGAGCATGCTCTTCTACGTCTTTGCTCGTTATGGCAGCCAGGAATGCTCGGTCTGAGACAGGATGGCTCTCCTTGCCAGACTCCCAAGTAGCCGCCCGCAAACCCGCCTGGCCACCAAGTCTTCGCCTCCCCCCTTCTAGAGACCAGGATGCTGCTGAGGACACTGCCTGCAGATGATGTGCCCCACCTGCCGCAGCCCTAGCCATTACCCCCCCCCCCCCCCCCCTCCCCGCCCCACTCCACACCTGTCCGCTTCTTCTGCTGGGCACAGTACCGGCGTGGCCGTCCTCCTTTCACGGGGCCGCCGCCACTGCCGAGCCGCAGCGTAGAAGTGCAAGGTGACCTACACGGGCGATTCATTTATTTCAGAACCTTCAAGAAAGCCAGCCAGCAGTCTGTAAATATAGCTTTCCGCCAAAGACCACCGCCGCGGTTGCCCCCCCCCCCCCCCCCCCCCCCGCGCAACGCTCCGCCGACCCCACATCGCCAGCTAGCAGGGGACCAATCCATGATGCACCATGCCTGCTGCCGGGATGAGATCCGAGGGGAAAGGGCAATGCGCCGTGCCATGAAGGAATCAATGCCACACCCCCCGCGCTTCTCCCTCAGTCTGCCTCTGCACTCCGCCCATTCCTTTCCCTTAGCCGGATGATGCCAGCGCTCCTGCCTCCTGCCCACTGACTATCACGACCACGCCGCTGTGTGCGCTTTGAGACCGCCCGGTCTAGGGCGCCAGGCGGCTCACTAAGCGGCGGACTGTTGGGGCTGACGCTGTCTGCATTGGCCCATGCGTGCTAGCGGGGCCGACCCCCTGCAGTCCTGCAGTGCTACGACCAAGGCGAGGAGCAGCACTTGTATTTGCGTTTCCGGGACGTGTGACATGACTCACGCACTTGGACGGAGCCGGCGCAGAATGTGCTTCCATCAGGTAAACTAGCCAGCCCTTTCATGCATGCAGTCTGATGTGCCATATACAATCAAGCGACCTTTATTGACACCATGGTGGGAGGATCCAATATCGCCGGCAGAGTACATTGTCCGCAGTCTCTGCTGCATAGTGACCATCTCGGAGTAGCTATCAGTACTTTAGAGCGTCTATATCCCGGATATGTGGTTTCCCTGACAATGTTTGTATTAGGTGAATAAGATTTGCTGGTAACTCTCGAATCTCGTACTATACAATACTTGTCCCCATTTCATTTGCTTTCGCTGTCTAGCTAACGGATAGTACGAGCGCCTACTGTTTTCAGCATGATGAATACAAAATTAAACGTAGGGATAGTGATGCAGATATCATATCAAGATACTCGTTTATTACTGCTGCTGTAATGATATAATGATATTTATTAACAAATGCATAGGAATAGGTGCTGAAGTAGTCGCCCCTCACCTGCTGTGTGGCTCGTCGGCAATATTGTGACATATATACTAAGGATTATCCCACCTATCAGCCAGTCCGCTAATAATAAGGACGGTGGTCGCGAAGTCTAGGTGAATAATCGATATGACGATTTGTTGGGGCATTTGTTGCATGGTGTTGCAGTCTCCTCGTCTGGAATCAAGGTGCTTGGTGCCCCTGTGGGCTCGGCCATTTTCGCCCGGGAACTGCTGGACAAAACAGTCGAGAGATTTCGCCAATTCGGCTCCCGGCTTATCGGTTTGGCAGACCACTTCCACTCCCACACTGCTACTCGTTTGTTGCAAGTTTGCGGCCGTCGTTTTGGCCACCATCTCCGCTCCACGCCTCGGGGCTTGGGTCGATCCGAGGGGTATGGCGACACCATTACGTCTTTCCTCGAAGATGCCGACGCCGCCGCATTTTCAACGCTTGCCGGCATATGGGGTGTTGACCCCGACCTCTTGGATACGCCCTCCATGCGCACGCAGCTGTCCCTCCCGGTCCAATTTGGGGGCCTCGGCATCGGCGATAATGTGTCTATAGCAGATGCCTCCCACATCGGCGCTGCCGCCCTCGTGGTTGGCCAAGCTGTGACTTTCCTCCGTGCTCAACACGCCACCCTGAGCGACGCTGGGGCGTTCTTTTCCGACCCGTCCGGCGTGTCTAGCCCTCAAAGCCTCTACCTTGTTGGGGCGTCCTCGATCCACCAGGCTTTGGCCACCCCAACGTTGGAGCTCGATGCCAGCGCCAACGCGTCGGCGCCGATGTGGGCTATCGAGCTTCGCGCCGCTCATACGCGTGTCGTTAACGAGTGTGGAGACGCGGTGCTCGAAGATCTAGCGGGGCCATTGGCCTCTGCCTTGAAGTTGCTCCCCTCCAAGCGCTCCCACGTTGCCCGGGCCGGCTGCTCGGACGCCGGGGCTGAGCCGGCGTCTGCTTTGCGCTCGGCGGCCGACCTCCAAGCTATCCCGCATTACTCGGACTTCCCCTTGCACTCCATGCGGAAAGTACAGGAAACCCTGAGCCACCGCATCCACACGGTTCGTTTCGCAAAGCTGGCTGCGCGTATGCCTAGAAGCGGCCCTGACAGCAACCGCTTCCGAGGCCGCCTCTTACGCGCTGCGACGGCGTTCCTGGTGACTGATCCTCCATGTGAGGGTCGCCTTGGTGAAGTCCGTGAGCGTTCCCCTGAGTACTACGATTCCATGTTCCGTGTGGCCGCTTGCCGCCCATTTGGCCTTCCGGCGTCTCCTGTCCTCTCCCTTGGCGAGCCATGCTCTTGTGCTTCTTGCTCCTTCTCGGTACAAGGCATGCTTGCCCGTTTTGAGGATGCTGGCGTGGAGTTCACTCCTTCAACTTGGGCGGTTGCATACGCTGATCACGTGGCACGCTGCTCTGGGGGCGACTCCAATCACGCCGCACACGAGTGGGCGGCACATGGCCTTTCCGACATTTGCCACGACGTGAAGTCAGCGCTGGGCGTGGGTGTCCAGATCCTCACGGAGCCGTCGGTGCTTGTTTCTCTCCCGAAGGGCAGCGACGGGCGGCCCGCCGATGTTGGGCTTTTTGGGTATGGCGGTATCCGCGGAAACACGGTTGCTGTCGATACCACCATTGCCCCTATCCTCGGCGTGTCAACCCCGGATCCAACGACTGCTTTGCGGGCTGCAGAGCGCCACAAAATCCAGAAGTATGACGAGGGTGTCCGAAACGCCGCCGGCATGCTTCGCTTTGTCCCTTTCGCCGTTTCCGAGTTTGGCTCGCTGGCCCCGCACGCTGAGGCCTTCTTGGTGGAGCTCGCGAAAGCTAGCCAAGCACACACTGGCAAGAATATCGGCCAGCTCTTGTCTGCGTGGCGCCGCCGTTTCTCCTTGCTCATCAACATGGCTCATGCAGACAATGTTCTTGGCGGGGTCGCGGCCGCGCGTGTGGCACGTGATGGTGCTCCTGCGCCCGCGTCGCGTCGTTCGTCGGCATGTGTTGCTATGACCCGGGTCATTGGCTGCAAGCGTCCTCGCCGTGCCTGATAGCCTACCGCGGGGCGGGGGTTCTTGGAGTTTCTGGCAGCTAAGTGACTTCGTGGTTCCCTTGGCTCCTTTTTGTCTATTGGCTCCCTGTCCTCCTGTTCGACCTTGTTTTCAGGCTTAAGTATCTCTTTTGCTGGCAACCTCTCATAATTGCTCTTAGTTCTCTTTGTAGTGCGTTTTTGTGAAAGCCCCGATGTAAATATACGATTGTAGACGCCGTTACTATAGCGCTACTTTTTTGTAAAGCCACTCTGCTCCTGGCAGCACCGCGCGGCGGTTGTAGCTCGCCTCGCCCGATGTCCTCGCGCGGGCCGACAGTGTTCAGGCCCACGACTGCCCCACACTCGGTATTTTGCCCTTCTCCTCTCGTCCAGCAGGCTCGCCAGCCTGCGTTCCTGTTGTAAACCTGTAGTTAGCCGGGAACACTCTGCCGCGCCGCATGTTCTGCACCCGCCCGCCCTCGCTGCCCGCCGCACCCACGCCGCAAGTAAAGTCGGCGGCCAGCGATGCTGCCTCCCTTGCGGCCTGCCCTCGCAGGCGTCTCGCCCTCTCAGCAACGAGGACTTAGTATCAGCTATCTCGGAGCGCAGCTGCGGCCACCAGTACCGTCCCTGATCGCGTCACCGAGGCGGTCTGCGGAGCAGCAGCAGAGGCTCCAGGCGGGTCCCGCAAGCAACAGTAGGCGGGGCCGTGGCGCTGTTGTCGTCGCCGCCCAGCCACCGAAGCCGCCGAGACCGCCGCGGCCGCCGCGCGACGATGGTAATCGTGCTGGCAGAGGCAGCGGAGGAAGCGCCAGTGACGATGACAAGGAGGCGCGAGGCCGACGGTCAGGGGGCCGCGGCCGCCCAGGGCGGAGTGGGCGGGGGCGAGGGTCGGAGTCCCAGAGTGGACGAGGGACTGTTGGCAACAGCGCTGAAAAGGTGAGCACCCAAAACGGCCACACTGCAGTCTCCCACCCCCCTCCCCCCTCCTCACGGCCTCCTTGCTCATAGTCATGTGAATCATGTGATATCCTTAATGTCACAACTCGGCAATTGAGGGCAGGTCTTCACTCCGAGTCACCGGTCAATTGTATCCCCCATATTACGTGGCAGTCATCTTTGCATATCAACAATCAACGCGGCGGTAGACACAGCCATGGCTGCACCGTGTGCCAATGCTGTGACACGGTTGTTGTGCGGGCTTCAAAGGCGTCCATGAGTAGGCAGTCATATGAAGGAACCGACATGCATACATTATAGACACAAGTATGCCTGCATGTCCCAGGACACACACATTCACGCATGTGTGGCGGATTCAGGCACACAGAGGTAGTGCGGATGGACACCATGCTATCGCCATTCGGTGGTCGCTGTTTATAAGGAAGGGGCGCCAGTTAAATGATAACTGCTTACAATACTGCCCGTAGTCCTTGACGTGTATCACTCAGCCAGGGATGCCTGGCTGTTTGTGGCGGACATTCACCCGAGCACCCAGCCGGCTTTCCAGCGGCCCCGTCGCAATCAATCCCCTCCATTAAACTGAGCTGCACTGCCTGCGTTGTCGCCGCAGGCCATCAACCGCGCCATCACATCTACCGCATCCAGTCAGGAGCTCGCCAACCTGGTGCTGCACCACCAGCATGCTCTCAACTCCATTCATGTCGCGACGGCGCTTACCCGCCTCGCACGGTTGCACTCCCATACCGCAGCACCTCAGGGAGATGACAACACCCAATTAATGAGACTCCACAAAGGGACAGCCTTGGCGGATGCGCTGGCGGTGCTGCTGACCCATGTAGTGCAGCGCCAAAGCGAGTACAAGGCCCAGGCAATCGCCAACATCGCCAACAGCCTGGCCAAGCTTGGCATTGGCACGAGTGAGGTGTACGTGGCATTGCAGACGCAAGCGCTACTCAAGCTGCGGGACTTCAAGGCGCAACATCTAAGCAACACGCTGTGGGGCTTTGCCAAGGCTGGGAGGGAGGCGCCCGGGCTGTTTGAAGCCGCGGCGGATGCAATCCTTGTGCGCCTACGAGATTTCAACCCTCAGAACCTGGCCAACACGCTTTGGGCGTACAGCACAGCGGGGCAGTATGATGGGCGGCTGCTTGATGGGGCTCTGCCAGTGGTGCTGCGCAAGCTGGGAGACTTCAACCCTCAGGGCCTGGCCAACACGCTTTGGGCGTACAGCAAAGCGGGGCAGCATGATGGGCGGCTGTTTGATGGGGCTCTACCTGCGGTGCTGCACAAGCTGGAAGACTTCAACCCTCAGGAGCTGGCCAACACGCTTTGGGCGTACAGCACAGCGGGGCAGTATGATGGGCGGCTGTTTGATGGGGCTCTTTCTGTTGTGCTGCGCAAGCTCGAAGAGTTCAACCCTCAAGGCCTGGCCAACACACTTTGGGCGTACAGCAAAGCGGGGCAGTATGATGGGCGGCTGTTTGATGGGGCTCTGCCAGTGGTGCTGCGCAAGCTGGAAGAGTTCAGCCCTCAGGGCCTTGCCAACATGCTTTGGGCGTACAGCACAGCGGGGCAGTATGATGGGCGGCTGTTTGATGGGGCTCTGCCGGTGGTGCTGCGCAAGCTAGGAGACTTCAACCCTCAGGACCTGGCCAACACGCTTTGGGCGTACAGCAAAGCGGGGCAGTATGACGCCGAGCTGTACCACCATGTGCTGGAGCACTCAATGCTGCAGTTGGAGCGCTCCAATTCTCAGGAACTGGCCAACACCCTCTTGGCGTGCGCCCACGCCGGCCACCACAATACCCAGCTTTCCAACGCCATCACACAGCAAGCGATCGGCCGCCTGCCTGACCTCAACCCCCAAAACATAGCCAATACGGCATGGTCGCTTGCAGCCTTGGACGACCTTGGTGCGGCGATACTGCGTGATTTGGCCTCAGCACCCCAGCTTATTGCTGGGGAGGGCAGTGCCTTCAACGCAGAGGAATTGTGCCAGCTGCACCAGGCTCAGCTTGCCGTGCAAGTGCGCTCCCCAGCTGGCTGCCCCGCCGCCCTACCCGAGCCACTGCTCAGCCAGGCGCGTGCGGCATGGATGGCGGCAGTCCACCGCAGCCAGCCTTCACAGCTGCACAAGGCCGTGGTGGCCGCCCTGGGACGCCTGGGTGTGGAGTGCGAGACTGAGTGGGCCTGCGCACAGGGGCAGTTCCTGGCGGATGCGATGGTGAGGGTGGGTGGGGAGGAGGTGCTGGTGGAGGTGGATGAGCCTTACAGGTACAGCCTGTCTCAGCCATACCGGGAGCGTGGCAACAGCATCCTGAGGAGGCGGCTGCTGGAGGGGCTGACGGGGCTGCGGGTGGTGAGCGTACCCTTCTTTGAATGGAATGCTCTGGGCGGGCCGGGTGAGCAGGAGGCCTACTTGGCGGCAAAACTGGGGCTGCATGAATGAACAATGCTGGCACATGGCATAGATAGTCCACGAAGAGCTGACCACCTTGTAATGCAATGACGTTCATTCACTTGTGCTTGACATTCTGAGCCACCACGGCTAGGGGACGTGGCTCCCGGCAACGGACAGCGCTGTTTTGGTGGATATATGATGTCGCTGGACGCAGCGCTGCAGCAGTCAGTCTTAAAAGGACACAGTTTGCACCGGCATGTGCAACTTACTGCAGACACGCGTTACTGTTACTGTGTCACAGACATGTATTCCTGCTTGCTGTTCTGTTTTTTCGGAATGTGACGTGCCGGTACACATTCTTGTGGGTCACATGGAATGCGTACTGGTCTTTGCATGGTCTTATGCATTCCAAAGATTCGAGAATCCAAAGACAATTATGGCAATGTAATCCACTGCATAACTAGCTATAGTTCAATACGATGAGTGGCTGCTTGGTACTCAGAGACCTTGACTGGGGCCTTACGTTTGCGGTGTCTGAGGCGTCTTGGAGTGAAGTGCGAGGTTTGTTGGGGGGGGGGGGGGGGGGGGGCAGTTCGTTGCAGGTGCAAGAGTGAGGGTGGCGGAGGGAGAGGCGCTGGTTGAGTTGGGCAATGACGCCGCAGGAGTGCAGCCGGCTTTGGGACATACAATGAGCGTGGGAATACTCATATAATAAGTATAATTTGAGCATTCCTGGAGGCGGCAGCTGCAGGCATGGCGAGACGGGCGTGAATGTTCGCATTGAGGAGATTGCGAGCTGCATGGCGGTGAATCTGCAGCTGGATGGATGAGCATTGGTGATGCAGGATAATGGCCTCCCGACTGTCTAAAGGTGAGCCTGTTCACATCGAGGAAGAGATTGCGAGCTGCGTGGCGGTGAATCTGCAGCTGGATGGATGAGCATCGGTGATACAGGAAATAGGGCAGATACTGGCCTCCCGACGTACCACCAGCATTGCGGCACGGCCTATTACTTTCTACTCCCTGAATGACAGCACATGTGCGAGGCCACACCGTGCCATTAATTGCTTTGAAGTCGGCCTGCTGCACCCGCCAGGTTCAGCACAATACGAGATCCCGCTGGATGTGGAGCCCATTTGAATCACAGCGGGAAGGGCGCCCATGAGCCAGGCTGCCCTGGTGGTGGGAGGCAGGGTCCGTCGCACCGGCCACTACCCTCATCCACGGTGGCTGCAACACTTCCAGGCACATGCGCGGTTTCCGTTTGCTTTAGCCACGGGATCCTGTGAGCAGCCAGGCCCCGCCTCAGCCATCAGGACACCACACAAGCAATGTGGCGGCAGCACAGAGCGCCTTTTATTCTTGTAATTCCCAAACGCTTGGCTCGGCTTGTGGGGGCGCATTGGAGGGCCACTGGCGGTGACGCCTTCCGGCTGCCGCACCAAGGGACACATAACAACTGCCCGCTTGGTGCACCCCCACAATTTAGGGAGAATCTGCAGCTGGATGGATGAGCATTGGTGATGCAGGATACTGGCCTCCCGATGTACCACCAGCATGGCGACACGGCCCATTACTTTCTACTCCCTGACTGACAACACATGTGCGAGGCCACACCGTGCCATTGGTTGCTTTGAAGTCGGACTGCTGCACCCGCCAGGCTCAGCACAATACGAGATCCCGCTGGATGTGGAGCCCATTTGAATCACAGCGGGAAGGGCGCCCATGAGCCAGGCTGCCCTGGTGGTGGGATCACCGGCCACTACTCTCATCCACGGTGGCTGCAACACTTCCAGGCACATGCGCGGTTTCCGTTCGCTTTAGCCACGGGATCCTGTGAGCAGCCGGACCCCGCCTCAGCCATCAGGAAGCCACACAAGCAATGTGGCGGCAGCACAGAGCGCCTTTTATTCTTGTAATTCCCAAATGCCGCGACCAGGCTCGGCTTGTGGGGGCGCATTGGAGGGCCACGGGCGGTGACGCCTTCCGGCTGCCGCACCAAGGGACAGCGCAACAACTGCCCGCTTGCACCCCCACAATTTAGGGAGACCCGGGGTGCCATTCCCAGCCCTAGCGATCACACCGTGCCGTGTCCAAGATCTCTCTGGTTGATGCATCCACCTGGGTCGCCTGCGTTGACGGTCGTACTGGCTGGGCCGGGCCCGGGGCAGCGGTTGTCGCCGGCTGCCGAGCGCCGGGCTACAGTCCGGGGGTTATTTTACTTTGCTTTGCGGAAAAGGGAGGTCGGGCTATGTGATCATGCTGTCACCATTGCTGCCCTTTGTCAGTAGACCCGCAGCCGCTTGCCCTCTCCGCCATCCTCCGCCGCTGGCTCCGACTCCTGCGCCGCACCGCCCCCCGCCGGTGTGGCCGCGTACAGCTCTGTGCGCAGCGCCGCGTCGGGCGCCACAAAGGGTGGGATGGCGGGATCGCGCACGAGCCGGAGTTCGCGTGCCTCCCGCGGTACGTACTCCAGCCGGAAGCGCTGCCCGGCCGTTGCGTCCGCCAGCTGCGCGTCCAGCCAGGTGAGGGCGCGGTCGAGGAAGGAAACGCAGACGTCGGCGTCCCAAGCGTACGGTTTGCCGCTGACGTACCTTGGCAGCATGGCCTGAGGGGCGGAGGCGGCACGGGAAACGGGGACAGCCATGCTTGAGCAGGCCAGCTAGGTATGCCGGGGGCGGTCAGCTTGACGAGCGCATTGCCAGGAGGGCGACTCTGGGGTGTGGGCCTCTGGGATAGGAGACAGCTCTGGCGGCGCACCGTTGCGAGCTCCTGGACCTTGTGCACAAAGCCGTCGTCATCGCGAAAGCCGACAAGGATGCGCGGCACGCCCGCCGGGAAGCTCTGCGCCCACCATCGCAGCAGCTTGAGCCGCTCAAAGTTCTCCACCTGCTTGCCGGGGCGATGGCGAGGTGAGTGCACGGGGCGTCATCGCTCAGCCATGGGAAGGGGAGAGAGGGTTTGTAGGGGTCTCGGCAGGGTCGACAAGGCGACGCGCCCCGCGGATGGCCCCAACCTGCCGCGGGTTGTCCATCAGCCGCGTCGTCTTCAGCTCAACGTAGCGCTCCATGTCGGCCGCGACGCGGGCGCCACCCTCCGATCGCCCCCCTTGCTTCCCCGGTAGCTCCGCGTCCACCTCCGACGCGACCAACAGCCGGTGCTGTCCCACCCGCGTGACCGCCACGCTGTTGAATCCCTCCGTCGAGTCGATGCCCAGCTGCAGGCCCGCGCCCCCGGCGCTGCAGGCCTCCTCGAAGGCGAAGCCCCAGTACTGCATCGCGCGCTTGCGCTCGTTGCCTCTGTCGGCGGCCACCTGCGCCAGCGACGCCGGCGGCTCGGTGACGTTGAAGAATACGGCATCGCCCTGTTTCTCCATCTCGATGTGCCACTCGTCGCGCTCATTGTAGGGCGTCAGAAGAAGCTGCGCCAAGAGGAGAGAGGGGCGGCCGGCCGGCCGGAATGGGCGCCTCAGACAGGCTGCGACGAGTGTAGCTGTTGCCCCCCCCCCCCCCCCCCCCCCCCTCCCGTTTCCCCTCCTCTTCCCTTCCCGGCGCTCCTCAAGGCCTCCTCTGCCCCTCCCCTCGGGCGCGCACCTTTGCAACGTTGCCTCGATAGGTGACAAAGCGGCAACCAGTCAACGCGGCCTCCTGTCCGTGCGCCTCGAGACTGGCCAGCAAGTTGACCAGCGGCGCGGGGTGCGGCTCGCTCCTGTCGCGGTCCTGGAAGAGGTCGAAGCCCACGTTGAGGTCTACCGGGAGCCGCGGTGCGGCGTAGACCGCCAGCCCCGCCCGGTCGAACGTCACGCCGGCGCGCCCCTTGCTGAAGCACGCCACCTCGCGAGGCTGCGAAAGCCGCGGTGCCGGGGTGGGCACCTCCCGAGACACCGACAGCCGGGACACCACCTCGGTCGACCCCATCGCTCACGCTGTCCCGTCACGTCGACCAGCCGGACGGCGGGGCAGCGTTTAGTGGCAATCTACATTTCTTCATCACCGTCGCCTCAACTGCTGCCCGCCCGTGCGCGGACGATAGGCTGGCCACCATTCAGCGCGCGCGTCCTCGCTCTCTGCAGAGGCGGGATGTGGTTCGTTGTGAATTCGTGTTTTAAACGTCGAACCTCCCGTCAAGCTTCCGCTTCCCTATCGGACTCCCCACGACGAGGCGAGGCGGGCGCACGAACCGGCGCGCGACGAATCGACGCGGCGGCCGCGGTGCACTTGTCCCGTGCTCACGCCAGCCGGCAGGCGGTGCGCGTCTCGCCACTAACAGTCGCTATCATTAATACGCTGTGAGCAAGCAGCAGGCGATCAAATACTCCCGGTGCCCCCTGCTGCTGCTGCTGCACAGGAGCCACAGTTCCCAGCGACCCAGCCACAGCCAAAGCCTGCAACGACTTCGTGAACTAAATCCAGAACCCCCAGCCACCCAGGCGCCATGGCAGCTAGCGGTGTCGCCGCGGCAGTGCTGCTGCTGCTGCTGCTGGTAGGGGGGCCTGGACAGGCGGCGAGCGCGCCGGTCTGCGAGGACGGGAAGCAGACCGAGTACCGAGCCCGTATCATGCTCTCCCTCATGCCGGGCGGCGACACCGACTACTCCTACCTGCTCACCGACCTCATCCCGAACGCCACCGCGCTGAGCCCCGCTGACGTGGAGGTGTCCAGCTACGAGAGCGTGACCGTCAACACCAACGACGTGGGCAAGCAGCGCCTGTATGCCAACAACGGCGGAAACAAGAACCGGCTACGGGCGCTCGGCTTCAGGTATGTCAGCACCCTACTTGTATGTGCGGTCGTGCTATCAATAAAAGCAGAGCCTACCATGGCGGGCAACGAAACTGTGGGCGAGGCCCCCGGAGCCGCGTCATAGGACCGCCACGACGCCCCGTATCGTCCGTGGGGAGTATCTCGATATGTGTGCCGAAGTTCAGCTGCCCTTGCGCGCTCGACAGGAAGCTGCTGGGGGCGATCACCGGGGCGGGCGTCGACGAGTGCGAGGACGACGTCGACACGGCTGTCCGGATGCAGCTGAAGCTCGCCTCCGCAAACGAGACCGCGTTGCTTGCGTTCAAGGAGTACGTCGAGGCGGGGCGCTTCGTGGAAGAGATCGTGGCGGGCGCGGCGTGCGGCGCGGAGCTCAAGGGGCGCGCCTTCGCAAACAACGGCGTGGAGATTCAGACGCGCAAAGTCCGCTGCACTAACTAGAAGCGCAGATGCCAGCACCCCCTCCCCCCCTTCTCAAAACCTGCTGTGGCTCGCGAGCTTCAGCATAACTGTTTATTTTCCCAACGCAGCAATGCGCCCGAGCCGAACACAGCTGGTACGGAGTGCGGCACCCCACTCACTGTAAATTACGAACAACATTTCGGCGGTGTACCGCCAGCCGGCAGTCAAAAATGCACCAAGATTGAGGCAGTACTGGGTACAGGAGAACAGCCATCACGTGCTCGTGCCCATGTGGGGACGCGACAAACAGGAGAGAGAGCCTTCAAAATACTGTTCAAAATTTGATTTGTCCTGTTGTCCAAAGGCGCAGAGCTGCTCCTTCCACTGCAGCAGGCGGCAGGTATAAAGAATAAACACTACACAGAGGCAGGGCTTCCAGGATTCGGCCACCCCCACGACCCAGAGGTGCTGCACCGTGTCCCAATCAGCCCGGCCCGGCCGACCGGCAAGCCGCCGCCCGGCTATCGTAGCGGAAGAATCGCGGCTTTAGCGTGGCCAGCGCGAGGTGGGCGGCGCCCAGCGCAAGCGCAAGCAGCGCCAGCGCCACGCAGCCCGGCGGCGGCGCATACAGGTACGGCACCGCCGCAAGCGCGGCCTCTGAGCCCCGGCGCAGGTTGGCGGCGGCGGCGGCGGCTACCGCGGCCTTGGAGGCGCAGGCGGCAGCGTAGAGCGTCGCGGCTGCGGAGCGGACGTGGGGACAGGCGAGTCAGGCCCAGGAAGCCTGGTCAAGCCACCCTGACTACAGGCAGCACCCACAAGGGGCACCCTATACGCACATGTGAACAATGACCTCATGGCGCAGGCTGCGAGCAAGGCGGTAGTGCAGCGTGGGTTCACCCAGCGCAGCAGCGCCCGTAGCCGTGGCAGCGGTGAGCCGTTGCAGCAGCCCCACGCGCCGCAGCGCCGCCTGGCAGACCCGGCAGTGCTGCGTGTGGGACGCGTAGGCGTCGTTGAGGGCGGCGGGGTCGGACGGCCGGACGCTGTCGGCGGTGCCTGGCGCCCAGGGGATTCCGCCGCTGCTGTGGTGCGAAAACCACGCACGGAACGCGAGCGCCATCCTGCAAGCAGTCAACATCGGGCGTCAAACACGTCATCGCGCTGTCTGTTGTCATGCTGGGACCAGTCTGCTCGTTGCTCCTGCCAAATGTATGCTTGCGGCAACGCCTTGGATGTTTCGAACAGTACAATGATTCGCATCACAGTTTCGGTATGCTTTGACCCCTCCCTTCCCTCTCAGACACAAATGAGTGATGGTGCAGCAATTCATGTTCATAAACCTCATGGACTGGCTATTACCATAATACATATCGCGCTATCGTGCGCTGATGTTGTCCTGTGCCGAGAAGGTGCATCTTATCGGCTACGCTGGGCAGTCTGGGTCGCGGTGCGCGTACATGATGGTTCACTGCATGTCTGTTTCGAGGGAGGACAGCCCAATGAGCGGGGAAACACCTGTCTGCTGGGGTGGGAGTGGTGTATAGTCGATCCGCCTGGACGCCCGACACCTCGCGCATGCGCTCGGCTGTCCGCTCCTGTAGGTATCCACGCAGCCGCCACCATCACCAAGAGTCAGTGCCGGAATAGGGGGTCGAAAAGCGGAGGAGAGAAAGGGGGGGGGAAGGGGGGGCAATCCACTCTCATTTAGGTTGTTGTCCCCAGGGGTGGACTGCCAGGGGCGGGCTTACCTGTTGCAGCAAGACTGCCAGGTCGCGCTGATTGAGCGGTGAGCTGAGCACGTGCGCTACCCAGGTGGGCAGCCACGATTGGAGGCTGCCACGCTGTTTCGGTTTGGCGTCAGCAGACCCCTGCACCGCCACCTGCGTAACACACGGAAAGGCGCTTTAAGATCTGTCAGAGCAGAGACGACTAGAATCGAACGGGCGTCCAATTTTAGTCGTCTCTACTCTGACATGTCTTAAAACTCCGAGAATGGTCGGAGAACCCTAAGCTCTGCATGTTTATTTTTAAATATGAGATATGCCTCCGCCTCGAACAGGCCGACTGCCGGCGGGAACCCGAACCCGCCGCCTCGCACGTCAGTGGCTACTCGCTTCGCCACACAGGCAGATCGCGCCAGTCCATCCGAGAGCATTTATCATGTATGCATATCCTACTCCGACGGCCATTCCTTTCCGTGCACTTCCGAACAAGCAAGCTTTTTTGGACCTTCGGAAGCCAGGGGCACAGACAAGTGCATGCGGTTCTCTGCCGTAAGTAATTGCAATGGATAATTTTAAATACGCTTTCGAGCGATGCATTATGGGTCTTCCGACATACACCGCTTCTCGCAAGTATTCGGATCAAACAGGCAAAGCACGCTTGTTTCAGTACCAGTTACAAACTGAAAAAAAGTATCAGCTCGATCGACATATTCTGATGACGAATCTTGAACAAGTCGCAGCAAGCAAGTGGGAGGCGGTCGGCAAGCGACTACTCGCGACATGCTTACAGTAATACCACCAAAGTACCAATATATTCATAATTACCCCGGGCGTGCGGGCGGGATACCCGGCCGTGATTTTTTATGACCTCGGACGCATGTCGTGACCCGACGGTCGCGACAACCATAGATACTCGGCCTGTTCCTTGGGCGCCTGGGAATGAGACTGGCCGACAGGCTGATTGCCTGTACGGAGCTTTTATGCCCGTGACAAAACTCGCGGCTGCGCACCTGGCAAGCAATTTGTCGGCAGCGCCCCGGGCTGGTTGGCACCACCAATAAACACGAGTGGCTCTCGGCGCCCGACGCGTGCTGCGATCGCCGTCGCACGAGGCACGGCGGCCGGAAGTCGGCGGTGCTCCGGGTCACAGCGTCTTTGGAGGGCACGAGCTGCGGGTCTAGGCTGAACTCAAAGCCCTCCTGCGGATTCGAGGGCGAGGAGAGCAATTGTGGAGTGTTAGCCCCGCGTCGTTGCGGCTTCCGGCTCATGCTGGGCAGTGATTTAACGTGGCGTAAATATGATTTCGAAAAATCCGACTTTAGATCATTTCAAGTCGCTCCTGTATGCGCTACAGCCGGCCAAATTTATGATGCCGAAGTGTGGGCGAGGTAGACGTGTCCAGAAACATGACGATTGCTCAAGCACAGTAATGGCCATCTAGATGCTGAAATCCCGAGACTGTAATTCGCGCCGACAGCACTCAGCAATTTGAGTAGGATTCGACACGCCTCGACGGCACCCGACGAGTGTCCACTGTCCAGAGGGTGGCCATAATAGCCGTAATAGAAGCATTTGCCAGTTGTCTTTGTCCAGTCTCTATCAAAATTCTGAGGGTAATTCCTGGGTGGGTGCAGCGGACGCGTGGCGATACACAATATGTGAGGCAGTGGTATTTGCCGTCTTCGGAGCTGTTGCGGGAGAGGAGGTGGGGGAGGGGGGGGGGGGAGGGGAGCAAGGCGCACCTGAGCGGACATATCCCGCAGTGCCCGCATGTCAAAGTACTCTGCCTTGCGGCTCTCGCCGCCTGCGACCCGACACGGCCACGTGGCTGAGCTGACAGTCCAGCTAGAAACAGAAGACGCTACCACTTATGGTGAAACTGGCTGTGCTGAGGGACGCGAGATGTCACTGGCAGTAAGGTGGAGGAGCTATCTGTCCTCTCTTTTCTCGAGAGGGACGTGTGTGTGTGTGGAGGGGGGGGGGGGGGGGGGGGGGCATGCCTGCTGCTGCTGCCCGGTGGCTTGCGGGGTCGCACGCGTTCTCCATGATGTAGTCCCAGCTTATAGGTGTGTCCCTGCGAGGTGAATGATGACGGCGCAGAGGTCAGCAGGAGGTTCCCACTAGCCCCAACCCAGGCCCGCTTCCTTCCTGAAGCAAAAAGCCGCTCACAGCAGGTGTTTCAAGTTGCGATGCCTCCTGCAATTAATACTAGCTTACATCAGAAGAGAGTCACCATGAAGAGACGCCATGGAAAAGCCGCGGCCAAGTGGGATCCTATGTAGGGGCAATGGAGCTGATGGGGATGGGATGGAGAGAGGGGGGGGGGGGGGGGGGGTTTACCGCAATGTCCATGCTGACCGCACCACCCTGCCCTCTGCCGCGCCAGTCTCGTCCTGCATCAATGCGGGCCCGCAGACGTGTGTCAGCAACCTGCAACACAATCATCAATGACACACGCACAGTCCCAAAGCACATCGCATATATTATTTATCACATATTATGTTATACTTGTCCAGCCCATCCCTCGCAGCATTGGGGGGGGGGGGGGGGGGGGGGTAAGGCGGGAGGAAGGACCCGTCGTACAAATAGAGCTCCAAAGCCGCGCAGCGGCGTTGCATCCGCCTCCCTGCGCGCCTCCGCACCCGTCTGCCGTAGCAACGCATGAGCAGCAGGCACATCATTGGCGGGTGAGCCTCGGGATTGCCAAATGTACCATTTCCTATATATGTTATATCAATGCCATTTATCATTTTAGTGCAAAACAATGCAAAGGAGTTGTGCAAAGAATACATATTGCATAGACCATTTTTAATACAATTGTTCCTTTTGCACATGTTTGAAGTTGGCCATTTTAGAATTGTGTAGATGACTCCTTGATATGGCGCAAGATAGCGGTTAATTAAAGATGCAATCATGATGGGCGTTAATTCGACGATGGCATCGTAAACCGGCCAACCTGGCCATAATAGTTTTGTGCGCATCAAGTGAGAGTATGCAGCGGCTGACTTACCCCGGGCCAGACCCAGACGAGGCCCGCTGCCTCGCGCGTGGGGTACGCGGACAGCATGGGCGGCTCCCGTGATAGGCCCGTCCACGCCGCCCAGCGCTTGCCGGCTTTGTCGCTCTCTGTGCCGCTAAAAGCAGCGAGCGGGCGGGCCTGCGGGACGGCGGCGCACTGCCCGCACCCGTCAAAGGCCCAGCCGTGGTAGGCGCAGTGCAGGCGGCCGTCCGCTTCGATGCGGCCCTCCGACAGCGGCGCCAGCCGGTGGGGGCACACGTCCTGCATGGATCCGGACAGCGCCATGGCATTGAGGAGCTTCACGCTTGAGCGGACGAGTGCATGAAGGCATTCCAACCCTCAGCATCCCTCTAGGTCGGCAGCTCCCATAAATATATATCAGAAATACCAGACCCGCCATGCGTGCAATGGCAAAGCGGTGATCGAGTTGCACAGCCGCGTTGAACCCCGAGGCTGCCCCTGAATTGCGAGGCCATCCAGAGAGGGGGTTTCACATCAAAGCATTGCCACTGGCTATTGCCGTCGCGCCAGAGCACCAAGCTGCAGCCTGCACACCACCACGAGGCCAGCCGTCAAGCACATCTGGAAATCAAGTCGGGAGGGCACTACCAGACCTTGCCTGACAAATGAACAGCTAGAACTTTTTAAAACAGTGCTTTGTTTAGTGGAGCTTCCGCAGCGTGAGCGCTCGCAGCATTGCCTCATCATGCATTTTGCAAACGCATCCACTCGGGTTTATGGAGGAGCTGGAAGGAAGATATTGCGGGAACATGAGGGAGGGGGGGGGGGGCAGGGGGTGGTGAGATGAAGGGCGGGGAAGCTACCGAACAGTTGGACAGCGTGGGGGACGGCGGGGTCGAGGCACTCCACGACGTGGATAGGGTACCAGTGTCGAAACCAGCGGAACTTCTCCACAGGGGCCGCTTGAGCGCCTGCCAAACACCGCCCGCCAATTCCGTCAAGGTAGCCCGACACCTGATGCGCTCGAAGTCCCTCCTTTCCTACTGCCTCTGCGCACGTACTACCCGCACAGTGCCAGCATGCCCCCCCCTGCCCCCCCCCCCCCCCCCACCTCCAACCCCCCCCCCACCCCCCCCCCGGACTTACGCTCACCAACAGCATTGCATGCAGCAGCACTCTCACCCTGTGGCGCCGCGCCAGATGGCGCTACTGGAGCATTCTCCATCGGACGCCCCGCCTGGCTGGCCACCGCGGCGCACGCCAGGGCCGGCCGCCTCCCCACTGTGGCGGCAGAGCAGAGGCGCATGTATAAGCCATCCGCGGATCCGGAGCCTCCTCTCGCTGCTGTCCGATGGCAGGAGGTGAGGGAGAGAGGCCCGAAAGGGGAGCGGGGTCAGGAGGGGTGGGGGCGCGCACCTGTGGTTGCCGCCCTTTGGGTGAGAGTGTTTGCGCCCAGCTGGACATGACATGGGCATCGTTTCGCCGCAGGCACCTGCGATGCCACAAAGTAAGGGCACTCAGCAACAGAATCGACCCCCCGCCTCCTCCGCCCCCCGCCCGCCTTTCAAATCCAGGCTGTTTGCACTCACATGCGTTTACCGCCTCGTATGCTTCTGCCCCTCCCCCCCCCCCCCCCTTTCACCCAGCTTACCATGTCTAAATGAGAGCGCCGCGATTGGTGGTTATGCACAGTTCGGCGATCAATGCTGAATCCACAGCCAGACAGACTATTTTTTCCATGGTTCCTGGCAGTCAGCACCCCCCCCCCCCCCCCCCCCCCCCCCTCGCGCTTGCCCCGTCACCGTTTTCTGATGCGTCCTTTTATATCTAGCGCTCGCCAATTGTGCTCGCCAATGTGTCCACTCAGCACGGGGCACCGCCGCCCGCACGATCGGGAATGGAGAAGCGATTATCAACGAGGGAGGCAGGGATGGCAGCGATGGCATTGCGAACCTTTCGCCAGCCTATCGCCGTGCCGCTGCCACCGCGACTCGACGGAGGACGCGCGACGCGCAATCCTCCCACGCCAGTCATGGCGCCGCCGGCTGCCGGCATAATTATTGACACTCGTATCCTTGGCGAGTTGCCCGCCGCGGTGCGAGCCCGACGGTTCCGGGGAGGGGCACACGGCGCAGGAATGTATCAGGTCAAGGCTTAAAGCTAAAAAGCTGGGGCCACTTGTGGATTCGAGGGCGAGCAGGGCGATGCTACTGTTGTGACGAGGGCGGATGCACATTGTGAATGTGGGGTGCTGATGCCTGCTGTTGCTGATGACGCCCGCATTGCAGCATCGCATGTTGCAAGGCTTTTTTGACGACGCGCGCCTCGCGCGCGTAGCTTGTAGCGACTACCCTGTACCTGTATCTATTAACTCATCGTTATCATCATTGGCAGATGAGGGGCCATGTCGTGGTCGTCGTCGTAGTCGGCGCGGGTGAGCGGCGCGGGGCTTCGGTCCGCGAGCCCCACGAAGCTTCATTCATCAGCGCAGCAATGTAACTGTGTGTCCCGCCAGCACAGCTATTCCAGCAGGGTTCCAGCGCAATTGCGACAGAACCGGCAGTCACAAAACAGCAACCGCCCCCGTCTGGCGCCCATCTCCCCTCCACCCCCGCTCGCCCAATCCACAACCTCACCACCTCAGAACATGTCTGTATTGAGCGCTCGTCCGATGAACGCTGCCGCCAGCGGGCCGCCCCCCACTGCCGTGGTGACCCCCCCCCCCCCGCCCCCCCCCCCCCCCCAGCCTTATCGTGCGCACTGCTCAGCCGCTATTCGCCGCTTTCTCCCAGCCCGACCGAGATGAAAAGCTGCCTTCGACCAAGAAGGCGTCGGGCTGGATGCCTGAGAGCCAGGGCAGTGGCGCTCTCAGCTTCTCACGAGGCAACCGTCTGGCCTCCCACGCAGGTCGCGAGGCGGCCACGGGTGGCGAGTCCGGCGCGGCTGATTCGCCCTGGTAGGCCCGCTGCGCCGTTGGTGTCGCGCTGGGTGGTATCTGCGACAGGTGCGACGCCCCCCCTCCCGTCCCCTCCTTCCTCCCTTCCCCCTTGGCCTCGTCCCGCTCCAATCCCGCTCGAGAAGCTAGGAACATGGATAGGTCGCAGTGGAGCGTGGAGCCTCCCCCCCCCCCCCACTCCCATTCCATTTGGTGGGCGGCACACTGGCTGGAGGCGCGCGTAACTGGCCACCTGCTCTCCGGTGGTCTCCGTGAGCGCGTCGCTAACGCGTGGGCGCGCCTCGGGGGAGCATTTCTCCGATAAGCATCCGCTGCTCTTTGAGCTTGTGATATCCTCCCCTCGTCAGCACACGTGACCCTATGCGCATGTTTTCGCACATTGGCCAATGACCTGCCACGTAAGGGTTAGCTTGAAGACGGAAACGATTGATATAGCATAAACAACACCCGCGGCAACGCGCAAGGCGCTAGTTTGCAGCACGCGAGTCCTCCTCTTTCACCACCATCGCGGACAGCAACTCGGCTTTTCACGACCACCAGCAACATCCTTGTGCGACATCACAACACCGGTATGAGCACGAGCATGATGGGCCCCCCTCCCCCTGTGCTGTGTGATTGCGTGCGTGTGTCTGTCTGTTGGAGGGGAGAAGGGGGCTGGTTCTTCAACCTCCACATCTGTTGCGAGATGGTGTCGCCCTTACTACATGTACCGGTCGGAGCTCGCCGAGTGTACTCCTTTGAGTGTTTCGCGAAATCATCAGCGCAGGGGGCACCGGGACAGGCACCCACCCTGTATGGCCACGCGCCTCTCCCACATGCTCAGCCGCCTGCCGGTCCAATGCCGCGAGCGCTGCAGCCAACGACATGGCTGGGAGCTGGCGCCCGCCTCTGCGTGCGGCGGCATGCTGGGGCGAGGCACATGCAGCGGATCGTTCGGCAAGCCCAGCTCATGGGCTCCAAGGGCTGAGGGGCTCCGCTGCTGCGGCCGCTGCGCAGGCGGGCGGGCGCGCGCAGAGGCGGCCGCCACCGGCGGGGAGCAGGTCGCCGCGAGGCCGGCGCCGGCCCCCGCGCCAACCCCCACGCCACCCCGTACGCCGGCGCCTGCGGTGGGGTCGGCCCGCTCGCGCGAGGGTGAGTCCTTCCAGTGGTTCAAGCACTGGTACCCCGTGCACGTGGTGGAGTACCTGGACGCCAGCCGCCCACACCCCGTGAAGCTGTTCGGTGCGCGTCCCCCCCCCCCCCCCCCCCTCTACACACACGCCCTGGCCAACACCCCTCCTCCTGGCCTGCCTTGCCCGCCGATGCGAGGGATGCCGACGGTGTCCCCAAGATGTAGAGCATGTCCAGGGTTTCATTAGGGTCTCTGGAGGCGCCAAACACTAGGCGTCTGGACGGGGACTCTTCCAATGGGGTACTGGAGCATTTAGGGTCTAGTTTCTAGGGTATCAAAACCCTTATAGCAATACCTTGGGCATCGCGTCATGGCCGCCTTGCTGGCGGCTGCTGCCGCCGGCATGGCACAGCCTGACCCTCGCACGGCGCCCCTGCAGGCTGCAACCTGGTGCTCTGGCGCGATGGTGGGGGCGCCTGGCGCTGCATGGACGTGCGCACCCCCCCCCCCCCCCCCCCCCCCCCCCCCCCTCCCCCATCCCTAGCTGCCGCCCTCCTCCTTGTCCGCCCGCGGCATGGCCTCACGCCGCAATGCACATCACCACTGAAAGCATGCCCTAGGCTGACATACCCTCACGCGCCGACGCGGTAACAAGAGCACCGCGGATATCCATCTGCCCCACCTGCAGGAGGTCAAATCCAAACGAAACTATGAAGTTGTTCCAGGATAGGAAAAAGTAAGCCCTCGTAATGCGTAGCGCACAGCTCAAAGCTCAGTTTTGCTCGGAGTTTGCGCGCGCGAGGTGACACAAGAATATAGTTTATGCGGTAAAGAGCTTGCTTATAAAGATATTTAGGGCTTTGGTGTTTTATGAAACCCTAAAAACCCTAAAACCGGTTTGCCAGGTCAATTAGGCCACAGCTTTTGGCCTGTAGGGCAGAAATCATCGGCGTTTCTCTATCCTGGAACAGCTCTTTCGCGAAACCTCGGCCAGCGGTAAGGGCTTTGCCCGCGCGTGTGGAAGCAGGGGAGCTCTAGACCGCGATGTGAATAAATATCAAATGTGTAACAAGCGCCACCACCTCCCGATGACGCCGACGGACTCACCTGTAAGAACCCGTATCAGGTAGCCTCGATTCGGGCTTGCATGCAACCTATGAGGGCATTGTCTAAAGTTCCGCGATAGTTTCATCCATGTCTGACCTCTTGACAGGCGGGGCAGGTCCTCATCCGCAGTGTTACTGTTCCCGGACGAAGGCCTGTCCCCACGCGGAGCCGCCTCTCAACTCCGCCATCGGCGCTCAGAACCAGGCGGCACTGCCTGTCAGCAGTTGACCCGGTGGCGGCACTGGGGCTAATGTGGGACAGCAAGGATGGCTGCAATGCGCTTAGGGTTTTCCTTCGAATGTTTCCAAGCAAAACCCTAAGCTTTGAAACATCCGAAAGCTTAGGGTTTCAGTGCCCCATTTAGGGGGATTTGTTTTTTTTGTTTTTTTTTTTTGGGGGGGGGGGGGGGGGGGGGTGGTCTACGTAGCCTGCGGTCCCGCACACGCTGCCCTCACCTTTCCCCCGTGATCTGCATGTCGATGAAGCGCTGAGCGGCCCTTTGCCCGTGCGGCCGTCCCGCTCCACCCCTCTCCCTGGCAACAGGACGCCTGCCCTCACCGCCTGGCGCCGCTGTCGGAGGGCCGCGTGGAGGCGGACGGCCAGCTGATGTGCGCGTACCACGGCTGGAAGTTTGGCTCGGGCGGCGAGTGCACCGCCATCCCGCAGGCACGCCAATCACCCCCCCTCCGGCTCATCCCCTGAGCCGCTGTCCCCTTCTGCCCCCCCCCCCCCCCTCCACCACCACCAACATCTCCACCGTCAACCCTCCGCTCCTGCCGGCCCCCCACAGGCGGAGAAACCGGTGTCGGAGTGGGGCGACAAGCAGAAGGCGGAGTGCGCGGTGGAGAGCTACCCCACTATGGAAAAGGCGGGCCTCATCTGGGTCTGGCCGGAGGTCACCCCCCTCCCCCCTCCCCGCCTCCCTGCCCGCGTGCCCACCTTCACAATCTGGACAAACGGGGTTACGGCCCTGGTCGAACGGGCCTTTGCTTTACTTATTTTTTAAGTGTTGCTCATCTTGATTTGGTCAGCCTCCGTGTGGCTGCGCACTGACTTCCGCGCTTCTCACTGACTCCAGACGGGCAGCGCCGCCAAGGCGGAGGCGGAGGCGACGCCCACCCGGGGCTTTGACGCCCTCTTTGTCCGCCCTTCCCCCCCTTTCTTCCCCCTTCTACACCCACATGCACATACATACGCACACATACACCCCTCTGAACGGTATGCCGTCACACCGTTCCAATCCGGGCGGTTGTCCGCCTCAGAAGCGTGATGTTTGCCACTGTTAGCGTCCACATACTTAACATGACCGCTCATCCCTTCGTGCACTTGCATACCGCAGCACTGCGCCGGCCTGCACTCTTGGGGGGGAGGAGGGGGCGGCTGACTGTGCCGCACTGACGTCGAGGCTGTGTCTCCGCAGGACGAGGAGGCCATAGCGGAGGGCCGCATCGTGCGCACGGCGTGGAGCCTGAGGTGGAGCCCCCCCCCACCCCCCCCCCCCCCCAACCCCCCAACCATAGAGTATTATTTCCCATGTGCCCCCACATGCCGTCACAACCCTGAGACAGGGAGGTACCCACCCCCACCAAAACAACATGTCTTCTGGGTGGAACGGGGTTGCTAGTCCAGAATCCCCAACGCTCTGAAAGCTGTATACTTGAAATAATAGACCATGAATAATATATTGGCAAGCGGTAGGTGCCAGCGGGAATAAATAAGAGCAGTGCAAATGATAACTTGCCGTACCTACCAGAGGCCAAACATCGCCGAAGCCACAGCGGAACTTTCGCGGATGTTCTCATAGGTAACCAGCAAGCCCAAGTTGAGGCTGGTAGGAAGGGTGCCTATTGGTGAGTTGGCGCCCGTACTCCCGCAGGAGCGAGGATCAACTGCGCCGTTGCCTGCTGCCCATGCTTGCGTTGCGCCAAGGTGCTAAGCGCTCGTGCGCTTGGCTGACGGGCGCATGAACCCTGGCAGATGCGCATCCTACCGTGAGGATTTGTGCGTATCGTGAGTGGATATCCTTAGTAGTAGAATGCAATCATACTTAAAATCAGGGCGCACGGGCGCCTGGCTGACGTGCTCCGGCTGCGCCGCGCCCGCAGGGACCTCCCCTACGGCTGGGACTACTTTGTTGAGAACGTGACCGACCCCGCGCACGTGCCCGTGAGCCACCACAACGTCGTGGGTGCGTGCTCCGCCCCGGCGCTGTCCGCACGGCAAGGGAGGGGCGGCCGAGCCTGCGCGTGGCTCATTGGGCCAAGGCAGCAGCGCCTGGGCGGGAGCAGCCCTTGGCCGGAGCTTCCCACTATACCAAAAGGCTTACTGGGGGCGGGCTTGCCGACTCTCCCAAGCTCAACGTGCCGCTCTGGTGGCACAATCGATACAGCTGCGGTCTTGTGAATGTGAATGTGGACATGGATGCCGCTGAGAGACTCGCCGCTACAGTCCGCGCGGCATGCGGTGATCGGCACGCGTTTGACTTTTCAAGCTGCCGCGCTCGAGTTGGGACGCCCTGTATGGCATGCATCCAGCTGGGCGCTTTGGGGATAGGAATGGGCACCCGGTGGTGTAGTGGGGTTTCAGCTTCCCAGCCTCACACACACACAGGGGCTGCCGAGGTTCTTTTAGTGTTTACATCGCGATTAGGAGGTGGCGAAGGCCGACGCCGGAGCGTGCTAGAATATGTAGCGATGAATGGGCGCTTTCTGCCCCCCTCTATGGTGTCTCCTCACTGCCTGGCCGACGGCCGCCCATCTGCGCAGGCAACCGCTACGAGGATCCCAAGTTCTTCCGGATGATGCCGGTGCGGGAGCTGTCCGCTGGTGGGATGGAGTACACCACCGACCGGCCGCTGGTGCCCAATGCGGACGCCGTGACGGACAGCAGCACCGACTTCCAGCCGCCCTGCCTCGTGCGCATCCGCTCGGACCACAAGTCCGAGGCGCAGACCAACCTGTGCCTGTTCGTGGTGCCCACCTCGCCCGGCCGCTGCCGCCACATCGGCTGCCAGGTCCTGGTGAAGAACAAGGAGGGCAAGCCGCCCAAGGGGCTCGCCTTCTTCTCGCTGCCGATGCCCAAGTTCCTGCTGCACATGCTGGCGCCGCTCTTCCTCCACCAGGACCAGGTCTTCCTGCACCACCAGGTGCCCACCCTTCCCTGCACCATGCTCCCCAGCTAGCTAGATGGGAGCCTCCCTCACCGGTGTTCCAGGTACAGGGTTGTGGCGTACTGTAGGTAGGGTTGGCGTGATGCTATGCTGCTACCCTACTAGGGTATTGGAATACCTAGTTAGGATTGACCTGATGCTATCGACCCTTCGGCACTACCCGAGTAGGGTAGTGGAATATTCTCAGTAGGGTCGACATGATGTTGTCACTATCTTAACTAGGGTAGTGGCATACCCTAATTAGGGTCGGCGTGACGCTACCGACCCTATTTGAATACCCTATCTAGGGTAGTGAAATACCCTATGTGAGGTCATGCTACCGACCCTATGCAAATACCTTACTAGGGTAATATAATACCCTAGGTGGGACAGGCTTGATGCTAGCGACCGTATGCTGATACCCGAAATGGGGTACTTGAATACCCTATGTAGGGTCGACGCGATGATGTGGACTGCCGTTTCGCCCACTCCATCTCCATTGCTGACACATCCTTGGACGCGCTCGTGTGCCGCGCCCGCAGGAGCGGATCGTCAACCACCGCAGCCGCGTGGCGGGCGTCCGCGGCGAGAACCTGTACACCATGCCCACTCCAGCCGACACGTGAGGAGGGCCCGCCTTCAAACTAAGAAACCCTTCGCGTCTGCGTGCCCCCGCCAATCGTGCCGACCCGCGGACCATATAAATAAATAAATATATATATATATATATATATATATATATATATATATATATATATATATATATATATACGTACGTACGTACATACATACGCAAGGCTCGGCAAATATATGCAACCTTGGGTGTATTTATCTTGGGCTGCTCAGTTCAGCTTCAGTGGCGGCGAGATTGGCCCTCCAACATGACTACTACGAAAACTAGGGCGTCAGTGTTCAGTGACCTTCAACAACATCCACGTAAGCGCTGCGTCCCTCCGCACTAGCTCGCACAAGCATGCTAGTATGCATACATGGGCCGATACCGCCTGACGTAGGCATGGTGCGAGACGGTACGATGACTAATGAGGATTGATTGCAGTACTACAGGTTTCACTATTGGCAAGGTGCTGATGTATTTGTTATATTATACGTGCTTAGGATGTATATGAATGCGAATATACATATATAGCATGTATATATATGTATATATATATATATGTATTTATATAGTATGTAGAAATACATGTATATAGAATGAGTGCATGTGTATATATATATGTATGCATACATGTATGTATGTATGTATGTACACATACATGTATATGTATATATGCAGTATGTATTGGGCATGCTGATGCAGGATTCGAGACTTTCTCAATGCTCGGACCCCTGCTACGGGCGCCGAGGCACTTATAAGACGCTGGTAATAAGAGGCTTATAACTTTCGTGCTTTAATCGCCTTCTTACTTTCTTACCATGTGCATTATACTTTTGTTTGACTTTTGCCGGGCGAACGGCGTGCGCTTTTATACAAATATTTTTTACGAAGCGCGTCGGCACCGCAGTTGGTGCATTCCTAGAATAACCACAGGTTCGCAGATGTGTCGTCAATCTCTGGCGCTGAGCCCCCCCCCCCCCCCCCCCCCAGGATGGTCATCATGTTCCGCCGGTGGTTCAAGAGCTACGCCGGCGGCGCCATCCCCTGGGTGCCCGGCACCGACACGGAGCGCCTCGAGACGGAGGCGGACCCGCAGGCGCTGTACGACACCTACCACGCGCACACCCGGCACTGCACCATCTGCCAGGGCGCCCTGCGCGGCGTGGAGCTGTGGCAGAAGATCACCGCGTTCGCCGGCGTGGCGGCGGCTGCGTGTGGTGCCCCCCCCCCCCCTCTATTCCCTACATCCCTCCAACCAAGCTCCGGATCTGCGGCACTGCGGTGCAATTTTTTACTATTTCCCGCGGCGCAGAAGTTGTCACTCCATGTTGTTTTCTTGGCATTACGGGCCCACTCTAAAGGCGCCGCTCGTCGTCTGTCCGCTCGGCGGAGCGGTGGTCTCCTACATGGGAGGTCCCCAGTTCCATCACGACTCGGCGTGTACCGGGTTTACCCCGTTGATGCATTACTAGCCCTTCGGGGCTCGAACGAGGCAATGATCCAAGGGCTATGCCAGACCTATGACTGCAGTTGGCGCACGAGGTCAAGTGCTGGGGGCGGCATCGGCCGATCACCCCCGGCGAGCTTTTCTCTTTCGTTCTGAAGGCGCCGCGCTGACCCTTGTCTTTACCTCATGCGTATGTCGAGGGAAGCTCAGTGCCACGATCAATGCACTGTCATGTACTGCAATGACGCTGCCCGCAGACGTAGGATTTAGGGTGTGAAGATTTAGGGTTTCACTCGCGTGTACGGACTGTATACGTGTACCGCTGACTCGGGTCCACAATGAATGAGCTGCGTACTCCCAGCTTCCAGCCTCCACCTCCGCGCAGTTGTCGCGGTGCGATTGTGATGTGGATGACAAACTTCGCCGAGTTATTGACGCTGGGCTGCTGGCCTGTGTGTGGCGCCTCCCGGACGACCCCGCCGCCGCAGCCGTGACAGCCTACGCGGCCGCATGCGCCTCCCAGGCCGCCGTGTCCGCCGCCGCCGCCGCGTCGCTCAGGAAGGGCTCCGCGGCCGCGCTCGCCGCGGTGCCCAGCCTGTACGCGCCCTCCCCCGGCTGCCTCCTCCTGGCGGGCGCCGCGCTGCTCTGCCTGGCGGCCAACCTGGTTCTGGGCAAGCTCAAGCCGCTGTTCTTCAAGTACGAGTTCTCCCACGCGGACAACAACTAAGCACCCCAAGGGTGGCGCGACACCCGCCTCCTGGGTCATCCTCCAGTGCGCCGCACGATCAAACGGCTGGCGGTTAAGCCCAAAGACGCCCCGGATTAGGCTGATGATGGCGCAACAATCATTAGCAGTAGCCTCACCGCCACGCAGGGGCCACCAACCCGCATCCCCCGCACACAGTAGATAGCCAAGCCGCATGGCTACACGCCACGCTCGGTGGCTGCCGCGGCGGTGGTGTTTGCTCGATTTGCTGGCCAGGCGAAGTCAGAATGACGGCCCGGCGGGCGGGTGTAGAAAGGCGTACAGGCGGGGCCGCTGAGTACTGGTAGTCGCGGCTGATGATTGATGATTACATGCGCTAGCTGCAACATTCAAGAAATCCATGCAGAAATTCAGAAACTTTTGAAATGCAGGTTCCAATTGAGATTGAATCCAGCGGATGATGAACACTGCTCTGTAATTGTAGGGACGAGTTCCTGCGTCTCTGCGCGCCCCGGCACCCCACAATGTGGTACGTGCACCGGTACCACGAAAAACATAATCAAGGCCCTAGATGAACAGTCCGAAATCCTGAGCGTGGGCTTTCGTCGCATTATCCATAGAATTTCCATTAGCGACCATATGCCACGGGCGGCGGGGTGTCGTGCATTTGATACGATTACCGTCTCAACATCATCGTATTGAGACATCATCTCGCGTGCACGTTGTTGCGCCCCGTCGTCATCAACGTCTCGAGACGCACTGACACAGCAGCCCGTAGCATATGTCGAAACGCGTAGTGCCCCCGTCGCGCAGTAGGTCCCCGTTCCGCGATCACTATGTGAGTCCGCCCGTTCGGGCGGCCATAGTGTCTTGACTCGCTGGTCATGACCGAAGTTTTACTACGGCTAGCAGGGACCATGACGCGTCAAGCACACAGAACCCCCCCCCCCCCCCCCGCCCCCAAATACCCCGCGGGCTCACTTCATCCATCAGCGCCGTGCAGCGACAGCGCTTAAGGTTTCTGTACGTCTCGTCTCGCATTGTCCCCAGTGCTCGTGCGATATGGCAAATCGCGAAGTTAAAAATCGACGGCTGGCCCTGCCGAGATGCCGCAACATCACGATGGCTGCATGCCGAGCCGTCGCGGCGGACGATGCTGCGGTGCGGGAGTGGCGTGGCGTTCTTTTAAAACAACATGCCAACGTCGAACGCGCTCCGAAACCAGCTACTTTAAAGGGAAGTCCAGCTCCGAAACCATAGAGGTCAATGTGATACTACCCGCGACGATCTTGCGGGCGGCTCATGCCGACGAGTGCCATCGCGAGCCCGCTAGCCCGCAAGGCAGTGACTATTAATAATCATTGTGACTCATCAGGAGCCTCGTGGCACAGCTCGCTCGGCACTTTTGGACATGGAATCTGGATGAGCTCGCGATTTGACATATGGAGCTCGGTGCAGCGAAGCGATATATAGTGGCTATACTGCCCCGGACTGCGCCACGGTGGCTAAGTCGAGATGCTGTCGTTGGCGTGGACATGGGTTGAGGGGTGAGAATTAAACGGCGCGTTGCTTGAACGCCTCTATATAACAGCTTGTTGTTGGAGGAGCTGGGCCACTCTTATTCAAGATGTAAACACAGTACATCCACTGTGCATCCACTTCGAAAGGTCCGACCTTGGTGGCTAGGCGTTGGAAAATAGCCAGCAGCTGCTGCCAATCCTTATCATCCAGCCGCCCCTTAAATCGGGAAATGTCATCCGCCAAAACGGTGCCTTGACCCCGAATGCGTCGTGCCACTACGTGCAGATTGTACATCTATTGCACGTTTTATGGCACGCGACTAACCAGTTGTTCATGTGCGCGTACGTCGAACCGCCGTTGTTAACCGCGCATACTACCGCTCCGTTCTCCAGTCGGGAAAAATGCGTTTTACCGCGCCCCCCCCCCCCCCCCACCGGTGTAACGTGTTCGAAATAATCAAGTACAATTCGCGGATGTTTGATGACCCGCCGAGATCCCCAATTCTTACGAGTCAGTCGCTGCCGCATAAAGCCATAATGCATCCCTTCATTACGCCACCATGCGCCGCCTCCGAAACCGACGCGTCCGAAGTAATAACCTCGAAATTGTGAAACTGCTGCAGCACCCATCATGCACCCGCTTCAGGTCGTACTTCATTCAACGGTGCCAATAATTCCGCGCCGTCCGGAAGCAAATGTAAAATCGAATTATCCCAGAGCGTACTCGGTCCGGCATCGCCCCCAAAAAACGGCCGCGCGAACACTACGTTCTCGGGTTGCACTCCTCGATCAGACGGCCGCACCTCGACGCACATGCTCTGTAACATGTCAAGCCACTAGCGAAGTTTTGCGACGGCCGGTCGGCGACGCGACACAGCTCATCCGGGTTCTACACATCTGTTAGACTCGACGACATGCCAGTGAGGGGTGTGTCACGCGTGTAACTCCTTCAAATAGGCCGGGCCCCGAGGTACAACGGCGAAGCACCACTACTGTATCTTTCCGACGACAGCGGCCAGCTGCCTGCGCGGCACCGACCCCGTGACCAGTGCCAACTCATAGACCGGCCGGGCTGGAGCATCCAACTTGGCCGCCGGCGTTGCGGTGACGGACACCTCGCCCCTCATCAAATAAATCATCACACCATATAGAAGCGTCGCCGACACAAATGGGCCATCAATAAAATGCGTCCGTGAGGTCGAAATTTGCGAACGAATCAGACTGTTGAATGCCCGGGAGTACATCGGAGAGAAGGTCCAACTTGAACGCGTGCCTCGCAATATTCGGGTTCACTTCAGACCGAAGAAAGTGAAATACATTTCGAACCTTGTACGTGCGGGTCATGTTTGATAATGCACGCAATCGCGCTGGCCGTCTAGAGCACGTACTACAATGGGCCTTCGACATACCCTTGAGCGCGTTGCCGGTCTACCTCTATATCCCAGCAGCTTCCGAATCGCTCCCTTCCAGGCACGTCGATCGGCAATTCTTCTACCAAGCTTCGGCGGCCAACAGGTCCATTGTTGTTATGCGATGCGCACCGGTACCGCAACGCCTCCTTCAAATCCGCAGGGACGTGTTCCGACGCTAGCTGCCTAGTAAAGCCTCGACGTTAACCCATGTCCTGGACTGGTGAATATCGCACGCGGTGTCCAATCGCCCAAATCGCATTTCAAACCACGCTGCCCATTCCAATGGCGGTCGTGGTGGTACGTTTAGCGTGGGCATGGCCGCTATGTCTGCCCCCTCGCGAGCCTAACTCAACATAATGCATGTGGCGTCGGTATGACCCGTCTTCAAGCGCCGTATTCGGCAAACATTCGCGACGCAAATCATCAGCTGCGTCATGTCCGACACACGAAGGTACGATGAAAATGATGTCATTGTTACACAGCCCCAGCGTCATCGCTAAGTGCACAGCAACCAACCACTGATACGCCAAGCCCATGGTCAGCCCGGCGGACGGCGCGACAGTCGCATGCCCGCTCATCGCACCCCCCTGCCCCTTGCGTGGTCACCGCCATTACCGCTATAGTGAAGCGGAAGCGATAGCGCTTCTCCTCGTCGAAGCGGTTGGCGATAGCTGCCATCAACGCCGACACATGGGGGCTCGGGAAGCCCCCTCGCTCCTCGTCATTCGTCGATCGGCGTCGCCTTCGAGTAGCCTGGCATGCCCGGGAGGGGGGGGGGGGGGGGGAGACGCAGTCGGTCTTAAGACGACCATGACGGGAGTGCTTGAACCCGCAGGGAAGGCATCCCGGTCTAGTGATGGGCGCGTCAGCATGGTGCTTGCGTGCATTGTGCTCGGCTGCCGCACAAAAAGGAAGGCTTTCGGGGAGATTGAAGCAGAACCGCCTCCCCCCTCCCCGCGGTTGCCACGTGCTCCACCGCCGGCGCCTTGGCCGCCACCGCCTCCCGGAACGACCGGCCCGATCAGCTCGATCCACATCACGTTGATGTTGCGACGTGCGAACGAGTTGAGCTCGCTCCTCATGGAGGCCGTCCCAAGAATGCGGCGCCACGCACGAATCGCATAGGTGCAGCCGATGCTCCACCGCACGCTAAAGAAATTGGCCCTCCGGCCCGAAAGTGGCGTCGGGCCGTTGAAGAAAGTCGTGATCGTGCATACTGCACATATAACGTCAAAATGTGTGCCACGACAGCTCATTGCCGGGGAATGCTCGGCCTTCCTCGAGAGCTTGCTTGGCCCCGTGGGGCAGACGCAGCCGAATAACGAGCGACGCGTGCAACTCCCTCGCGACGGCGCGCGCTCAGCTGGGTCGAGGCGTCGAACCACGCCACATCGCGTACATTATTGATAAGACGGGCGTGATACGCTAGCAGGCGGTTGCGCCAATATGCCTGGACATGGTGATGGTGACAAGTTACGCTCGCACGGTTGAAGCCCATCAGCTCCAATAAAGGCGCCGCCTCGCCTCGGCCGCATGCCGTAAAATCGACCTCCATAGGATAACCGGGGTGCAAGTAGTACCCCAGCGATGAAACGGGCGGCCCACCGGGTCCGTATAATTGGCCTTAGCATCCATACCTTCCAAACGATCCTCGAGCGGTTCGTCCGCGGCATTGGGCTCGTTGGGTGGCAGGCGAGAGGCGGGCGCACCTTGGCCGAGGTCGGTGATGAAAGTCACCTAACGCCCCGGCGCGGGACGCATCGGGCCGCGCGCACTGCAATGGAGCAAACGGGCTTCCCGCGGTAACCCGTACGTACGATACATGCAAAAACTACCCGAATGTATAAGATATGCGGTTCGCGCCGTTGGTACAGTGTGCACTTGCGGTAGCGCGACGCGCACGTCGCGCGGCCCATTGCCCATGCTCTAGCCTCTAGAAAGCCCACGACAGTCAGCCACGGACATAGCGACCGCCCGTAGCGCCAGTA
Source organism: Tetraselmis striata (assembly GCA_006384855.1). NCBI lineage: Eukaryota > Viridiplantae > Chlorophyta > Chlorodendrophyceae > Chlorodendrales > Chlorodendraceae > Tetraselmis > Tetraselmis striata. The sequence goes on from VCJN01002653.1 coordinate 76,604, forward strand.
GTACCTCTTTATGCGGCGAATGCGGGCGGGTCGCGACCGCTACGGCGTGCAGGCGGAGTGCAGCAGGATCTCAATGGCGACCCCGCTGCAACGATCTCAGCGCCGCCCCAACCCTAAACTTCGCACCGATGGCACATGTTCGGTCGGACAACCTAGGGAATAACGTACACTATTTATGCCTCTATTTTGACGACTTAGTTGCCTGTCGATCCGAGCGGTTTTGGCACCAAGGGCGTATGGTGTCAACAAAACGCGAATCTTTGATGGGGGTGGTCAATCGGGCGGCAGTTGCGAGGGTGGACCTCTTGGCCGCCGTCTCGGGACATACACGCGCCCCGAGAAAGCCATGCATGATCGCCATGTGTCCTCGAAGGGGGCGGGAGATATGGCTACGGGGTGGGCGGGAGCTAGTGGGCTAGGCGAGGGTGTTCTAGTAGTGGATGCATGATTCGCCGCCAGCAGTGCCGGGCGGGTACTTCGGGCGGCGAAGCGGATCCCGCGGCGCAGGGGTGTGGCGCGCGCGGACAGATTCTTCGTACCGTATTCGGACCACGAAACGTCGCACTGGTTACCGCGGAAAGTGTTGTGCTCGAGCTAGATCGAGTGGCGCTGGGGGTGACGCGGGCGGTGTGACTCCGCCGCGAGTCGGGAGAGTTCGGCCTCGAGTGCGGGTTTACTGCCTAGGGAGGACAGGTCGAGCAGCTCGGTGGTCTCGGCAGTGAGGTGCTGAATCCCTACCCGTTCTTGCGCCTTCGCGGAACGTGCGCTGGGGTAGAGAGCGCTGGGGAGTCGAGGGAGACGTCGGCTAGACATGGTACTTCCGCTGCTCCGCGCGGTGGGCGTTGTCGTCGACGTCCATGGTGGTGTCGTTCTCCTCGTAGTTGAGTTCGAGCTCGTCCTCGCCGTCGGCATGTATGTCTGTGGGGAGCGCTCTTGGGGCGGGGTCTACTGGTGGCGCAGGGGTTGGGTGAGCGCCGGGGGCTGGCTCCGCTGCTGCTCGGCGCGGATCGAGGGCTGCGACGGCAATATAGTGACCACTCCGCGTCTCAGCACCACGTGTTCGAACCCAGGGGGGGTTCGTCTGCCTGAGAGTCGACCTAGGCTGCTAGTGGCGGCTGGGCTGGGCCGGACGGTGCTTGCGCCGGCGCCGCGTCCGCTGTCTGCTCGGCCGGAGCCGGAGCTGGCGCAGCCTTGATCTTCCTGCTCGCCGTAGTCGTCACCGCCTTGCGACACTGCTCCGTTCGGTCAGTGGTCCGGGTGCCACCGATAAGGCTGTGATGGTAGGCGATCAGCTGTAGGGTGAGGGTATAGATCGGGCGTCGTTCGGCTCGGCGGAGGGTGAGGGAGGATGGGGTGATGGAGGAGGTGCTTCCGAGCCTTCTAAGCCTTGCGCCGTGCGACGGAAGTGGTTGTGGGCAGCGTTGCCGCCGAGATCGCCTACCTCACGGACCGTGTGGCTGAAGGGGTGTAGCTCCGAGGGATCGAACTCGGACTCCGTGAGGTAGATGACGATGGTGATGAGGCGGACCGCCCGCAGTAGGGCGATGGGGGAGGTGAGGGCCACGGCCAGTCACAGGGTGGCCGCGAGCTCCTCATCTTCTTTGCCGAGAGAGATGGCGCATAGGTTGTCGTCCCCCATGCGTAATAGCTTCGGCTGGGTGTGGTGTTGCTTATGTTGTCGATGCCAACAACCGTCATGGTGTCTATTAGCCACTAGGCTTGTAGGAGCTCCGGTCGGAGCGGTTTTGATGCGCTGCCTGATAGCGGCGACGATCGCTTCCGGGCTATAGCTGCTCGACAGTCGGCAGCGCAAGGTCGGCTAAGATTCCGCGAGCTATCAGCGCGCATCGGAAGAGCTGCTCGGACAGTTCTGCGGGACAGCATGCCTTGTTGTGGGACGGCGGGCTGGTCTTCGCGGTCCTCGCTGTGTCTTAGTTCGACTATGATCGATAACTCCGCCCGGCCATGCGTTTGATCGCCGAACGGCAACGCCAGTACGGCGCCGCGGCCTACATCTGGTCGCGGCGTACATCTAGTAAGTAGTATACGTACCGCTTCGGGTTAGTAGCATACGTACCGCTAAGTAGCTCAAGTCGTGCAGAATCGGCCGAGCGGCGGGCCTTCCATACCTCTCGGACCTCCAAGAAGGCGAGCAAGGTATGGGTCGGGTATGGGTCGGGGGCGGGGGGGGGGGGGGGGGGGAGATGACGATGTCGTCGGCGTATGGATCGGCCTTGTAGTCGGCCCAGGCCCTCACGCCGGCATGTGGCCGAGATTCATTCCGCCGGCGTCGCCGCCGGGTGGTCCGCCGCATCTTCGCCTACTAGGTGGGGCTTATCGTACGCCGCATGGAGGCACTCCGCTACGTGTTGCCACATGTCGGCCTCCGTGAGGCCCCGTAACGAGGGAAAGTGGAGCCACACCAACTAGTGCATCGGGCGTTCGATGTCGTCGAGGTGCGGTGCTCCGAGCATGAGGGTGGAGCAGTGGCGGGCATGTCGATCGAGGATCGTTGTGCCCTCTCCAATCCATTGGGTTTGCAGGACGGTGGCGTCGGCCGCTCGGCGGGCTAGTCTCAGGATGACAGACCCAATAGTGGTGGGGAGCCTGGTGCCGCTCGGCTCTGCTAGGCCGGCGGCGGCGGATATGGGGGGACGTACGGCGAGTATCCAACCGGACGTCTGTCGGTAGGATTTGAACTCTGATTTTGGAGCTGAGGGTGCGGACCATGCTCGGCACAGTACGGCCGCGTAACACCTCGTCCATCGCTTGATGTTGGGCCACCAGGTCGCCGAATAACATGGCCGCGTGAGTGTCATCGTCGGTGCCGGCGGGGAGGCCGGTTAATTCGGAGCAAGTGGAATACTAGGCTTTTCAGTACGCGAAGGTGGCTGCGTGTAGCGGGTGGGAGTTGGGTTCCCGCGAAGTTGTCTGCAGCGGCGACCGTGCGGATCGCCGGCTGCTGGACTCTATCGCGTGCAACGTGGCTAGAAAGATGCCGGCCTTGGCTTCTTGTTGCTCCTCGGGTCTGTCAATGTCCATGGTGGCTGTAGTGATGTCCTCCTCGGGAGCATGCTCTTCGCGCCGTTGTGGGCGCATGCCGGCAGTTGGTCTAGTGGTGGGGTGCCCGGTCGTCGGACGGTCCATTGTTTCACAAAAGGATTACACTATCAGTACCAATAGGTGAGCCGGCTCGCCCAGATTTAGTACATATACGCAGTATTGCACCCGGTGTAGTAAAGGGCCGGCGGGAAAGTGAGAAGTTTCCTTGCACCAACACCATCACCATCGCTACCACTGCAGCACGTTCGCGTTGCACCGCGCTAACAACAATGAGGGGGTGGGTCGCCGGCTGGCGGTTCCTTGCGTTGTCTGGCCGTGGAAGTCGACGCCGCTCCTGATGTTGTCGGCATGTGTTGCGGGTCGCGGAAGGACTCGACGCGCACCGGCATACGCAGTACCGAACTCGGCACCAGTGGCTCGTTTGTCGTCGTTCCAAACTCCCGGCCGAGTTGGAGGCCCCACTCCATGCGAGAGTCGTAGCAAACTAAGGCACATGTGCACGTATCTGTCGGTCGTGAGCACGTACTCGTCGTGGATCTGAGCGAGTGCATCTTAGTCATCGCGGCAGATCTCTGCAAGTGCGGCATACTTGTGTGTATATCTGTATATGGTTGCTCTCTGAAGTCATGGCGCACGGATCACGGCAGATGCGCCGACGGTCGATGACTACGGCGACAATCTTGCTGACTCATCTCACCGAAAGGCTATCATCATCACGTGAGCCCGCGAGAATGCCCTGATAGCAACAATAGTTAGTAAGAATAGATAGAAATTTATCCTTGTCGCGTGATGTACCCGACATTCACGCCTTGATTCACCGCGCGATTATTCCGGAAGACAGCGACTCGCACTACGCCATAGCACCATAGCAGATGCTGCGGCGGCGAGCTGTTGGCGCGGAGCGTGCTCACTGGGAGGCGCATGATATATCGTCGGAAGTGGGAGTGCTCACAAACGTACTCCAAACCAGAAAATAATTTCGAGGACTGACGAGTAAAAATGACGAGATAATATATATCCTTGTTCGTGCTCCGAAACCACGGAAGGCAATGCCACATACATTGCCACGTCGCCACGTGCTTCGATGTGGAAGTGAAATAAACTGTGGTATATTTTCATCTACCGCCCGCCCACCGCCCGCCGCGTTGCCCCGCGCCCGTGCTGTAGATTGCGCATGCGAACGCAGGAGCAATCTCTCTTCGCATTACCGTAAGCACCCAACTGTTGTCTACCTGTTGTTTAACAACATCTTCACCCTATCATGTATTATTAAGCTTCGGAC